>KZ613466.1:573070-592598 GCA_002865625.1 Hyaloscypha hepaticicola | reverse complement strand
CCAAAAAAAGGTCAAATAATAACAATAAAACCCCCGTCTCTTCCTGAATTCTCGTGAGCCCATATGCGAGCGCAAAGCGTGGAAAGGGGGGTTGATGGAACCTAAAAGGCAAGGCGATGAGACACGTGATACAGCGGGGATCTTCGCAAATATCCCTGTAGAACCACCTGGTGAACATCTGTCAGCACTTACCTAAGGTGGTGGGTAAGCTGACATGCTGATGATGGGGCCGAGGACCTCACCGGGCTACATGTGGATAGCCGCCAAGACATCGCAGACTTCACTCATTGCACACCCCCCCAAAAAATCCGTCAAAACAATAATTGCGATTCACGTGGTTCAGTACGAAATGAGCGGGCTCTCTGCGTGCTTTTCCATAGTCTCCCCTTTCGAGTCGATCGCCCTAAAGCAACTCTACGGGTACCCCGCCTCCACAATTCGCAAAAATGCCGCGTGGCTTTGACAACGTACTAGGGTCACTACCCCCAGACGCCATTCCCCAGGATTTCGATCTCAGCACCGTCCCTTTTTTGGACCTCACAGAAGAAGTGTTAAACAACTTTTCCAGAAGTTCAGCCGATGACGGCTGTCTGTGGAGGGACTTTTTATGTATGACAGGCCAGATCAAGACATTTTACGGGGTTGATAAAATCAAAGAAAAATGGGCTGGATACTCCCAGGAGAAATTACCTCGTTATTTCCAAGCTGGAGAACCAGAAATTTCGAGACCGGCACCCAGTTCGTCGTGGATTGATGTGCCATTCGCTTTCGTCACCAGACAGGAAGGAGGGTTAGTTGGGAATTGCTCGGGAACCATAAGTTTTGTTCCTAGTCATGACGGAACGGGATGGAAGGTTTGGATGTTGAGGACTGTGTTGGAGAACTTTGAGGGATGTGGTCATCCTGACGATCCTTCTCCAATCTTCTCAACGGCAAATTCATTTTCTAGTCCTCCTGGTCAACTCGAACACCGTGTTTCCGTGTTGATCATTGGTGGAGGACAAGCTGGATTGAGTCTGTCTGGCAGGCTTGGAGCACTGAGCATTCCATATATTTTGCTCGAAAAGGAATCAGAGATTGGCAAGTCTTGGACAGGAAAGTACGATGGTGTGAGACAGCATACGATCAGGGAGATGAATAATCTGCCATTTGACCGGACTTATAAGCCCTCGGATCCTATGTTGCTACCCGCCAAACTTGTCGCTGAAGGATTCCAAAATTATGTCAAGAAATATCGCATCAACATCTGGTTGGCGGCTGAGGTGGAGAAGTGTCTCCCTAGTAATGGAGAAATTGGATGGGAAGTGAATGTCAGAAAAGGGGGCAAAAGTTATGTGATCAAGGCACGGCATCTTGTTCTCTCGATGGGAGCAAGTTTGTCGGTTCCAAATCCGCCAAAAGTTCCGAACGCAGATTCTTTCAAAGGTGATATTCTAGATCTTGGAAACTTCAAAAATAGTTCCAGCTGGAGGGGAAAGAAAGGTATTGTGGTTGGATCGGCAACTGGAGGGCATGACGGTTTGTTTCAGCTTTCATACTTATAAACATCGACTTTGCTGTCCCCAATTACTTTCAATCTTGTCATTTCTTAAATTCATGGTCATTCACAGCTCTTTCTCATACAGACGAATGCTGATTCGTCCCTGCGCAGTCGCCCAAGACATGCTTGACAATGGTCTCGCCTCAATTACAATGATCCAAAGAAACAAAACTCCAATTTTTCCAATAGAGTGGGTTGTGAAGGGCCAATCGAGTAAGTAACTATTCCTCCTCCCTAAGGTCGTGGAAGGTAACCAGATGTTCAAGGCCTTTACAATCTCCAAACCCCACCTGAAGTTGCCGACCGCAGAGTCGACACCCAACCTCTCAAGATCTCCCGCGAAGCCCAAAGAATACACTTCAATGCCGCCAAGGAAGCTGAAAAGGAGCGTTTCGATGCTCTAGAAGGTGTCGGATTTCGCGTAGACAGAGACGCGAATCTGAATGATTGGATCCTTTTCCGTGGCGGAGGATATTATATTGATGTCGGAACCTCAGCGAGAATTGTTAGTGGGGAGATCAAAGTCAAGTCTGGAGACCCCGTCAAGGGGTTTGTAGAGAATGGTCTGGAGTTTGAAAGTGGAGATATAATGGAGGCAGATCTGGTGGTATTTGCAACTGGCTACCAACGGGATCCTCGGATTCAGGCAGCGACTGTTGTCGGGAAAGAAATTGCCAAGTCGATGAGGACTTCCAGAGGGTTGGACAAAGATGGTGAGTTTGATGGGAATATGATGCCTGTCGGTAAGTACTGCCTCTTACGATTTTTCGGTTCCAAATGTATTGATGAAGTGCAGGAAAGGCATTGTGGCTCCTAGGTGGTGCAGTGTCACAGGCTCGCTGGAACTCGAGGTTCATTGCGCTTCAAATTCAAGCTGAATTGATGGGAAACCCCTTCCCCCAGTGTCGGTGGGAAGAAAGTGAGGCAGGGCGTGTTAAAATAACAAAGCTGTGACCAGCACGGGTCTTTGATGAGAAGTTACACGTAGATCGGCACATAAAGTGACGGTGTTACAGGGCCTTTGCGCCATTAATACCCTAGAACTTGAGAATTTAGCGATTATGCCCATGTGCAGTAATTTGATTACAGGGCCTGCTTTTGCAGACCTGTTGCTCTGCTAGTAGCGCTATCCGTTCAGCTGCCACCAGCGTTGCGTGGTCCGTGCGCTCGGAGGTTCTCGCTTAATTTTTAGGCCAATCACAGTATCGGATTCCCATCCAAAACACCTAAAATTCTACTTCTCCCTATGAAAAACCTCAAAACAACTGTTATCCTTATATATAAAAACGTCGCACTGCTTGCACCTATAATGGGACTGCCTATTCGTGCTTTTACGGCCTAAATTAGATGCAATTTCGCTCAGTGCGACCCTCTTTTGAGGCCTATCCCCGAAGCGTAGGCCCCGACAAGCTATACACCACCCCCTTTTGGCCATCCTAATCTGCTCGTGCGAATATAACGGCACCTGATCAGCTCCTTCACTAATCCTTGATATCCTCCGCTTTGGGTATATACTCGTATCCCGTGACCTGGATATTAAAGACCCAATAAGCTGTTTTCGGAAGTCCTGTTGACTTCTAAAGCTTACTTGTCGTGGTTCAGGGACGTCGGAACAAAGTGCTAGTAAATAACAGTTAACTAGAACTACTCGTAACAACCAGTGCTCAAGTGCTTGGTGTTCTCCTCGCCGAATAGGCCGTAATCCAGGGTTCAGAGCAGTCAGGTGATCGAATTCGTCAACTGCTCCCATGTGATAATTGTATTCGTCTGCGATCGCAGGAATACTAAGCTCCTTGATAGGCTCTCTTCCGAATGGAACTCGTGACGTTTTTGCTTTAGAAGAGGTCTCCTTGGGCCTCTTCCTTAGCCGTACGACCCGCTCGTCACCTGATAAAACAGAGCTCATCATTAAAATAAAGGCCTGATCCTTCCATCCCACATGACAGACCTTACCCGAAGGGGTAGGCAGGGAATGCGTCTCTCCCCATGGTATAATGTCCTTTTTGTCCTCTTTTTTCAAGCCAACTAGCTCCTTCATAATCCCAGACTTATCCCGACACGTGCCAGTTACTCTTACTCCTTGAGAACGAGTATATTCAACAAAACGAGTAGAAACAAAGAGGTTATCAAGGAAGACGTGGTAGCCAGACCCCTGTGGAGGTTTAGGGAGCCTTTTAATCAAGTGCAGGACTACTGCTTGCGTCTTATTCCCTCCGTTCCCAGCCTTTTTCGTTCCACCAAGCTCTTGGGGAGTCTTAACTCCTACCGGGCCATTCTTCTCCCCGGGAATATGCCAGTTCCAGGCCAGTAAAAACCCCCGTTGGGCTACTCCCCAGACCTTAAAGCCAGTGGGTATAGGCTTGTTTGGAACAGTAGTCGTCTCCTTTGCTCGGCCCTCAAATCGTACCATCATTTCGTCGACTGCTAAGTCCCTGC
Source organism: Hyaloscypha hepaticicola (assembly GCA_002865625.1). Classification (NCBI taxonomy): domain Eukaryota; kingdom Fungi; phylum Ascomycota; class Leotiomycetes; order Helotiales; family Hyaloscyphaceae; genus Hyaloscypha; species Hyaloscypha hepaticicola. Next base: position 588,622 of record KZ613466.1, on the reverse strand, counting down.
CTGGCTTCCATACCCTTAAATTAACGGCCTGGATATGGGTGGATAAAGGCTCGACCTAAGCAGTTATAATACGTTAGAATCTGACGAAAAATAACAACGAAATAAGTGGTGCTTTATTTACCTTAGCGTATGCCCCACTTGCATCCATTCCTACTAGTCGGACCCGCATATAGAGCTCCTGAAATCGATTCCTGGGCATAAGGGCCGTAAAATCATGCCTAGGGGTATTTTTACTCGTATCCCAGTAGTCGGATATCTCATTTAGGATATGCAAAGTCATATATATTCGTATCGCAAAGTAGAGATAAAGCTCCCCGCGGCACGTCGGATACTACTGATTTACACGAGTATGAGCTAACGATTCGTTCCTTGGTCGTCGCGCATAGCTATTCGTATACTCCACAATTATATCCATGATTTCAGGAGTATAGTATATAGTAAATAAGGTGATAGGATCGTCGGGAGAGGTGTTCTCTGGCAGGTGGATCTCCCAGCCGAAGTTGGGCAATTTCATAGGGACGAATTTATCGCCTGTCGATTCTAAGGGCTCCTTATCGGGTCTTAGGGTCCCCTTATCAGTAGAATCAAAGACTGTAAGCTCTGGCATTGTGGTTGTGGTGAAATCAAGTGTTGAAGTGGGTACTAATTGCTTTATTTATATGTAAACAAGAACTAGAGTTTTGGTGTTCCTCCCGGAAAAACACTTTTTCCGGCGCACGGACCACGCAACGCTGGTGGCAGCTGAACGGATAATCCTTGGATGTCTCACAGGGTCTCTTAGCGCCCGTTTAGGGAGTAGTCGCTAGGGTTACAGGGACTTATAGTGGGCAAATGCCCTGTAATCCCCTTATTTTATGCGCCGCTCTACATAAAGGACAATTGTCCATCCACAAAACCCGAGATGGACTATAATATTATTATTGAAATTAAAGAAACACTTTCAAATAGTTAAAAATTGGTATATAAATATATTAAAGTTTTTATCTTATTTTTAGTATTTTTAATTACTAGTAATGAAATTTTAGGTGAGTCAAGGAGCTTCGTTCACATGACCGGGCCCTGCATTTTAGGCGAGTTAGAAGGCTTCAAGCCTGGTGGCGTTGTGCATTTCCTGCCGCCAATGAAAGCCTGGAGAGATGTATCCGCTAAAATCCCCTCGGGCGTTACCTGACAACTTCACGATGAGGCTGTGCTGTGTTGCAGTTCCTGCGTCTACCAACGAGGCTATGCCATGCCGCTGCGTCTGTAGTAGAAGATGAGCTAGAGGAAACTCTTCATCCTGACAACTACAGAGACTTTAAACCATCTATGTGCGCTCTCCGTTACCCTGAAGTACTCTACCTTTAAGACCGATAAGAAGTCATGCCAGCGCTGGATTCGTCCTCTCTACTAGAGGTTCTCATCACCCGAGGCACTACGCCTACGAATGGCACCACTCCTTTACAAGTGGTATGCGCCTGGCCTTTATCAGGTCAGTACGGTCCATGCATCAGGGTTATATACTATTCCTTTGTAACCGGCTGCATCATTGCTCGAAAGAGAGAATGGCTTGAGAACGCATTGGTTGTTCCAGCCATCTCGGCCCTGCATGGGCTCACTCTCGCAGCCCTGCACGTCGATAGTGAGTTATTCATGCCGATTATATTCCCCTACTGAGTAGTTCCATCCTCCAGATGCCGTTGATATGGATATCTATGGGGCTTTTCAAATGTGCGGGATAGGGATTTTGGTCGCTCCAGCAACAGTCAAGCTATCGAGAACGTACCCGGGTGATTATAGTCGGAATATTGTCTTCCTATGGACCGCTCTTATGTTAAGCGGTAATCTCCTATCTAGGTCATGTAGAAAACTCTTTCTGACGAAGCCTCCTAGGGATGTTGGCCCTGACGACTGAGTTCTACCGAATCAAAACCTCCCCCTGCACGCACGACGACTCGGGGAACCCAATCTCCCCCAATTCGAAGAAGTTCCCCTACGGGGCTATGTGCAATCTTACATGCTCCGTGGAACAGGGCCCGTTTTCTCCTATGCGAGCTGGCTCGGCGAACAACATCTACGTGATTCCGGCCCCAGAGAAGATACCCTTCGGTAGGGGGACACTACTTATGGTTGCTTGCTGTATTCCAGCAATGCTTTTTTTCTGGATAAATATGTGGATTAAGATCCTTGATATCAACGGGAAGAGACGGTTGGGTGATGGAGATAAAGTCGAACCGAATGAGGACACAAGTCGAGCAAACACTGCCCAGGTTCGAGGGGTAACCCACTATATCGGAGTGATCCTAAATACCATGGAAACTTCTGTATTCGGTGCTGCGGTTCTCTTTCTCCTTATTCTCGGGGAGATGAATTTCTTTAGTCCTCAAGTAATATATCAGAACGAGCCCGTAGCCGCTATCGGTAGGTAACCGACCTGACATATTGACAATATGTGCTGACAGGTACGGTGTTATTGAAGGTCAATGGGGCCCTCTTGTGGGCACTCTACTTGTTGTGTTAGCGTCCCTGTACATCCACTTAGGCAAACATCCGAAAGATCAAAAGGAAGGGAATGAAAAACCAGATCCTTCCATTCCCCATTGCAATTGCCATTGCAACACCTCGAAACCCGAAAATGGGGCTTGCCAGGTTGCTGCATCTTCTTCTATCACTCGTACTAGTTCAGAGAACCTCACTACATCCAGTCGCGGTAATAGTGCAGAAAGTACTGAAGGAACATCGATTGAGATAGTATCGATGGACATTTCGCTGGCTGCAGAAAAATGCGGGCTCGAAGAATTATGTACAGAATTGTGCCTCGATGACGCGGCCAATGGACTCGCACAAGGACGAGAGCAGCAAGAGCAGTACAAGAATGCTGATACAGGCAATATGTAATTGTGGCGGGATTACAGCCTCTGAGATAAATTGATTCAGAAGCGGAAAAAAAAAGTTTCGCGTCTGTTATGTCTGGGTCTTGTTAAGAAACTCTTTATAGGCTTCATTTGGCTTATTTTGTTGCTTTCCTCGAGTCTTTTTGAGAGTAGGGAGCAGCTTGTGGGCTAGCTTATATACAGTGGAAAAAGAATTCCTGGGCTTATCTTATGTTTGAGTCTTTTCTCTGGGCTTTTTGCAACCCGTCTCTTAGGCTGTTTAGCATATGGCATTATTGCTACAATAGGGTATCCTCGTGGCATTAATTGGGCAAGGACAAACATGTGTACCTTAGTATCGGAATCGGTAACGCGTGACCCAAACGGCACGTGAGCGAAGCCAACTTACATTTAGCACATCTCTCTCTTTCTCCTCTTCGTTCATTAATATTATTGATTTGTCGTGCTTCGCTCTGATCATCGAGCTGTATGTAACGTCTACTTCTATGTATTTGGTTTTTACCTCTATCCGATTGAGCGATGGTAATTAATCGCGTTAAGAGGAAGGAGCTTATACATGCAAGAACTACAGACCCCAAACCGGCCATAGAATGGGCTAAGCTACGATACTGCCAAATTGTGTAGGAAGATCACTCAAGCATGTCGAGACACTCGGGTGGCTTTTGTGGTTACGAGCCTGCCGGAGATACGGGACCACATCGAGGCGCCCTAGAAAGTCGTATTGCGGTCCAATCAAAGATTCAGTTGTCCCACATCAGGCCACACACACTGTAGGGCTGATTAAAGCGCTCGCGCATCTAGCGAGTTGCTTGGAGGTCCTGGTAACTTGCATTAGACAGGCGCCGCTAATGCAAGGTGAAGTCAGCAAGGAGGCTTTCAAATAATCTTTGTAATGAAGTTATACTTAGAACCCTAGTTTCGAGCCCCGCGCTTAGCTGAAAACGCTTGCACTTCTGCAGAGCGTCGTATTTCGCTCAGAAAATCATCATTGAATTTTTTTCGACTAGGAGCACACTGTAGGGAGACATCGGTTCAGTGCGTAGAAAATCAAAAACTCGCAAACTTGCATTTATGTATTATTTGGGTGACGTAAAGACTAACCCGAGTATTTGGTTCCTATTTCCGCTTGTTGAACAATAATTCTGCTTTTTAAGAATTTATAAAGCACGTAAATACTTTCGACTCGCTGAATTGTCCATATGTTTCGGACCACCTTACCTATTTTGGGGAAAATAGGTGGAAGCGGCGGAAATCTCCTAGCCTTTGCAGGGGCTCCGAGCTGTTATCATTGAACCAATAACACTTGAGGAGGGAAAATAAAGTTGGGGCTTCACGGAAGCACTTGGGAGAATTGCAAATGCCGTGTGGTCTCCAATTGATAGAACGCAATTTTCCCCTACCTTTAAAGCCTTAAACTCTGATGTCTTCAGCTTAGCTTAGCTTTATTCAGCTACAATGACCACTCTTGACCTAGCCAGTAGCCTGTTTCGAAAGTGTCCTTTCAGGTAATGATCTTGCAGGCATGATGTTGCAAGCTTGCAAACTTCACTTCTTGACTTCACTAGCTGTTACATTTTGAAGTATTATCAATTTGCAAAGTACTAATGTTTCATGGCTGGCTGAATGACCGTTACGCAGTTTAAGCTTCCAGTTCGACTTTCGTGTTCGCGTTCGCGTTAATAGGCCCTCCTTCCCTAGAAAACCAATTTCAAACGGCCGGCTCAGCTCTTGACTTGCAGCTGGGAGCCTTGAAAAGGAAAGGCTCTAACGAGACCTACAAAGGTAATTTGCACTCCGTACCTAGACTCCGCTTTAACGAGGGCTACAACTTAATTGGTTCCACTCGCGAGAAGCTAGGAAGCTGGGGAATAGAGGTAAAAAGCCTGTCAGACGGACGCAACCACGCGAGACTAGGTGCTCGTAGCAGGGAAATAGTCAAGTTGTCAAGGCTGATTACAGCACAGCCCCAGTGCCACCCCCAGATTTGAACGGCGTGTCCTGTGGCTTTCCCGAGCACATCTTCGATTACTATACAGCGGTCAGATTACTAGTGTGCGGCCGTACTCCGTAATCTCACAAGAGCTTGTTGGAATTGAACAGTGGATCCCCTGGTTTGGTCACCAGAGACCATATGGACATGCCGCTCGCACCATCTGTTCCGGCACCGCATGTTACCATTGACCTGGTGCGAGAGATCGTCAACCTGAATCGGGATAAAATTTCTTGGTTGGCTGGATTTTTGTGCCTTGACGCCCTCAATACGGAGCAAAACCCAATGCCCAATGACCCGGAAAGAATGCTTGTGGTGTTGACTGGGTGACAGCTTCTGATGTGCGACGAGCCGGGCCCCGAACATTGGCTCCCCAAACCTTGCCCTATGAAAGCAAAAGGGAGATCAATCCTAGCCCGGTCCCGCGCGTTAGGTTGCCGCATCCTCGATCGAAGCGCCGGTAGAGGTAAATCCTGTGTCACTATTCGTCAAAGCATCACCTGCATTCTGTATGGGTCTATCATAGCTCTTCAAGACGCAGTAAGCAAAGACAAATATGCATCCCTGATAATTCGTTGGTGACGGTCAGTCCGAGACTGGAGTTTCGCATCCTCGGAAGTTGCTGAAGCTCCACTCCCCGACAAAATTGAAATCTGCCTGTGCATGAGAAGCGGGGGCGCACCAGCCTTTGCCAGCGCACTGGAAATTACAGATGTTGGCACGTAAATGATTTCAAATCATTCGAAACAGGGTGATTAAAATCGGTAGGGGCCAAAAAACATGCAGCCACAGAGTGTGGCTATTGCGTGTGCCAATCAACAGTGCCTGCTCGTTTACAGTAGGGCTGAGGCGCAGGGGTTTTCAAAGCAGGTAAATGCAGCGAGGGCAGGGATGCGTCCAGGCAAGCTGTGGCACACTTTTGTGACTGTGTTATTTTGCAGCCAAAAGCGTAATCACCTAAGTTCTCCTTTCGTTAATTGCTTCGACTTTTCAAGTTTATATACCTAGCTTCTATCTCGCCGATGAGGATTACATCTTTGAGAAGCTCATCCGAAAGATTAGCAACCCAGGCCAACCGACCAAGCTGCCCGCAAAGTGTCCTTTGAGCGTATTCGTATTACTGCCCAGCCATGTACCGTCGGCGCCCCCATCGCAAGAGCAGAACAGGATGTTTGCACTGTAAGCGAAGGAAGACAAAGGTTTTTCTCATCCTCAGTCCTCGAAAGCCACACAAATGCTAACTATCACAGTGCGATGAGGTGCATCCAGCGTGTTCAAATTGTCTCAAATACGAATTGGAATGCGAATACCCCCCAGAAAAGCCTGCAAATTCACGGGGTTCTTCGCCAAAGCTTATTCCGTTGAAAAGGATTGCGAGCAAAGACAACAATTCAACAACCTACAGCTCCCCGTACTCATCACCTTCGCCCCCAAAATGCAAATGCCAAATGCTCGAAGAGGCTGGAGTCTTGCCTCGGCGAGGTTTCGAAGCCATGGGAAGGAGTTTTGTTGGAGAACAGGATGCACACAGCCTGAGGGATCCCCAATTCTTGCAACCGGTGGCTCTTCAGCCTAACACAATCACCACTTCAGATGATCGTCTACTGGAGCTCAAGCTCATGCACCGTAAGTATGCTCTCTTTTACTCAACCGTTCCTTCCAAATATCTGTTCAATCTCCCCCAACATTACTGGCACAATCTTTTAAGTGCACCTCGCATCGTGGAGAATGAGAAACTCTTAGCCCTAAGCTATTCTCACGATTCAACCCTCTAGACTTCACGAAAGTTAGCTCCACGACTCTCTTCAGACTTATAGGATCCAGTGGCATCCGGCCAGGGAGCAATCACGAAGACTGCGCAAAATGGGTTATCGACATTGCTGTGCACAACTCGGGGCTTATGGATGCTGTCCTCGGGTTCTCCGCGTTCAACCTTCGAGAATTCGAGCCAGACAACATTGAACTCTGTCACGCCTCACACAGATACATGACGAAAGCTATCGCTGCTCATAACTATCAATTAGGTCAGGGAATCAGTCAGACAAACGCGGAGGTCATCTTGGCAGGTTCTTTTACAATAGCTTTCGCCACCGTTGCCAGCCATCATTACTTCTCACACGATGGCGAAGAAGTGTTGCCTCTTCATTGGTTCCGGCCTTGGCCCGGGCTCTGCGCAAGTAAGTGGCTGCTTTTACAGAAAATGGCTCTTTCATACTCTTACTACAATTTGTTTCTTTGCTTATGCTTCCCAGGTTAAGAGGCTAATTTCAAACAGTCTTAGAAGGTACTTTCCGCTACCTCCAAAACCAAGAAATCAAACACCTACTCGAACTCGAGCGGACAACTTCCACATATACAGTTCAAATACTTCAAGAACAGAAACCTTCTACAAGGTTTGAATTCCTCATTGAAGATTTAGACCTTGCCTCAACAGACGAAGGAACCATACGAGCCTATACACAAAGCGTACAATGGCTGGCTACAATCTACGAGTACCCCGATTTTGACTACTTGTTTAAATTTGCCGTCAAGGTTGGGCCACGTTTTGTGGAGCTATTGGTACAGAATGATCCAAGGGCTTTGACCATCGTTGGGTATTGGTTCATGTTGATGATGACAAGGGAACAAGTTTGGTGGATGCCAAGGGCAACTGACAATGAATTCTGGGCGTTGATGGGTCTATTACCTGATGAATGGAAGCTTAGGATGCAGTGGGCCGTTCAAGAGTTAGAGAATCATGGAGAAGAACTCAATGCACCTCGGACCAGGACATGAGAACCTGCCCTTCTGACGATAGTATTCTTGTCACATTTGGAAGGATTAATTTAGAGTCACCGCTCATCGAACCTTTGCCTTACGCTTTTGAATAATGATCCCAGCAGCAAAACTTTTATTCATGAACAGAAAAGCCACAGATATTTTTCCTCCAACTTCAGTCGATTCCGCTTTGCATCCACCCTTCTTGGAATTTCTCACTATGCACAATACCAGGAGCTCATACTACTCCTTTGCATGACTCAGGTCTGAACTGGCGCTTAAGTTAGGGACTAGACTACTTTTATGTACGATGGCTCTGTCCCTTTCATGCGCCCTTAGGCTTGCATATGCAACGTGGGAACTTTAGAATGCAATTCACCCGGGATCTGCAACGGCTGCCTCTTTGACATAGGTGAATTATCCCGGGTGAGAGAGGTTTCGCTACAGCCAATGGCGAATCGCGTTTGCTTCTCTCGTGCGAATGGCCGCTGTCGTCGGATCAAAGGATATCACGTACCGTTCTACTGGCTATCATGAACACTATTGGAATTGATGTCATGTAGCATGAAATATAGTAGCCTTCGATGGAAGAGCAAGCTCCAGCATCGCCAAGGTAGAATATCTTATAACGACGGTGTAACCGCCGCTCGGGCGGTGGCTGAGCAGACACTTGTCAGTAATAAGACCCAGACTAGCTACACTTTCAAAATGTTGCCAGGAGCGGGAATTAATCTAGGGTGTTGCGGGATGAAAGTCTAGTAGTGGGGCAGTGCAGTTGCCGGGTGTCTCGCCCCTTTTCTTGCTAAACCAGACTGAAAGGGGTGGGGGGCGCCACAAAATCATGCAATATCTACTTGATATTAAAAATTGAAAATTGCGACACCATTCATCCTGATTTTGTTAAATCTTCTAAACACATATATTCTAGGGAGGGAAATTCATTTGGGAGCAGAAAGATTAGGAGTCTAGTGTTCCATCCGTCGGCAATGAGAGCTTCGTGTAGCGCAGTTTTGCACTTTTAACACTTTCAGTGTTCTCAACCAAAATTCAATTATACGCAAAAGAGGGAATGAGTTATGAAAATAGATGCTAGAGGTACAATAAAGTTATTGAAAGAAAAGTCCGGAACCTGGCTACAAGGAACCTTGAAGTGTTAAAGTTAAATGAGGCAGGTTAAAGCTATGGAGTTGTGGTCGGACGCGCTTGGCCAGAAATTTAATCATCTTGAACTGGACTTAATGTCTTACTTCCATTTCTTCTTTCCCTCCTTTTTGTGCTCAATCGGCCGTTCAACCTTCTCTGTTGCATTTTTCGCCATTCCAAATCTCACTCGTCCCCCCATGCAACCTCCTCAAAAATTCCCACCATCAGCGATGTTCTTCCAAAGCCCCAACCTCTTGCTCAAGAATCACCTAGGATCCATCCCACAGCTCACTACCATCACCGAAGGAATCAGAGCACAACCTTTCCCTATTCCTTAGATGCGACGTCAATCATAAAGCAACTAGGCATCGAGTAAGTTCTAGACGTTACAGCGTTCACCTCGACTTCTCGATTTAGCTTTCTTGTCCTTCTGTTCTAGTCTCTATCACAAATTTAAGGAAATACTAATCATTATTTTGGTGAAGCCGGCCGCCCAGCGGCCGACTTCAATATTTAGCTGATCTCGTTATTTGTCGGTCCCACCGGGGTCTCCGATTGCCTCGACCTTTTGCTTTCTTTGTTCGCATACTGCGTGTGAGATATTATGGACTACGATTTATTACCTAGTTTCGGAGGGGGCCGCGTATGTGAGGATATACTTTTAGTTCCGAAATAAACGGAAGGGTAGACTGTAAGACGTGATATTTTCCATATGCTGACGTGAGGGCTGAATCTTAGCTGAAAAAAGGGATAAATTAACAGGACAAGGATTAGGGGGCAATCATTTTGGCGTTAGGGAAGACCGGCAACTTGACTATTATAGACCTGGTATTTCAATAAACATGTCGACATAGATATAAGATAGGAATTCCTTGTTGATATTCTTAAGATTTTAGCCTAGCTCTCCGTAGCGTTATAGGACGGCGCAAACGTAGGCCCAGTATCTCAAATACTATATCCTATTCAGTGACAGGCAACTGCAACCGGATATTCTAGCGTCAGAATTTTATCCCAGTTCCTGATTTTACTCCTCGTCATTTTGCGTGCAAACATCTACTCGCAGGCATTTCCGCACCCGGTTCGGGCCAGCTTGGGAACCTGGAAAGGAAAGAGAAGAGTTACAGGCATGTTTTGATATGACAAACAAAAGAAAAGCACGTGACCCGTCACCCTTTTGGACTGGTAAAATCGAACGAACGCAAGGTTTGAAATGATATGGTTATTGCTGAGTACCAGTAATCCGGAGTCGCTATTATATGTCTCCGTTTAGGCATCTGTATTGAGCTCGACCTATATATAGAAAGGGAAAAATTTCCACTCTCATCTCGTGACTTAGCATGACTCGGCGCTTGCGACGGCCCCACTCTTTTACCCGGCCTGGGCCAATCAACTAGTGGAGCGGACAATTGAATGCCCGCACACTAACTACTAGCTTTAATAATTGAAATAAGAAACTTCTGAATCAAACATGGCAAACAACCGCCCGGCTGGCACAATGTAAGCCGCCCCAGAATCATCCACCACATTCATCACTAATATCTTCTTCAGTGGTTAGCGCGTGGGCCTTTTAATCAAAAGAGCAGCCCAAGGTTGAGAGTTCGAGCCTCTCGTCGGGCGATTTCAAAATCGTTATATGGTTATTATTTTTGCAGATTTTTTAGGCATTTGCTTGCAGTTTTGCAGCCTAGCTTGAGAGCCCGAGCCCCTCGTCGGGCGATTTCAAAATCGTTACTTGGTTATATTTTTTGCAGGTTTTTTAGGCATTGGCCTACATTGACATGCCTGGAAATATCCTTTTTTCTTGCCCTGGTGTAGTTAGATCCACCTTGCACTAACGAGTTCGCTTACGTGCTTGAAGTCAGCGAAAATGTCGTCATAACTCGAAGCTAGAGGGCGTCTAGTTTTTTTGCTTCTGCTAGAAAAATGAAGAGAGGCCTGCTAAACTCTCATAGCCATTTGTAGTTGCCATCTAAGAAAGGGGCCCTATAGTATCTCCCCCTATTCCCCTATTCTAGAAGGAAAGTCGTAACTCACCATCCTGAAAGGCGGGGGGCGGCAGTCAGCGTGCTTTAGCGCCATATTGCAGCGGCCCCCCTTTCAACATTAAATGGCAGCAATTCTCCAAATTTCTATACGTTTAACGCTTTTAAAATGAATATACAGATTTCTAACTTTGAAACCAATCAGCAACCAACTACTGACCAGTATATGCTCGAACAAATAATTATAATAATCATACTGACAGCGTGGGCGTGAGCGCGGGGATCTGTCCCTCCACATATGTGCGCCGCGACTGTCGATAGTTTGAAATTCCAGTGCGGAGTTCAGCGTTAAAATTCCAGGCATCCCTCCTTAGGCTCCTTTTCTGCTGCTCTCCTCAGAGGTTGAGAAAGTGCAACAGAGATCAAACAATACCTCAATCTTCGCTCAAGTAATACGACTGCTGAATCTCAGTGAGAGATTTCGTCGAGTTTCTGTCTGAAGGTCATCACACGAAACTAATCTTAAGTAATAATTTTTGATATTACAGACACCAATAGGACAAGAATCACTTTTTAACTGTTGCTCGAAATATTGAGTTAGCGTAATAACCTATGTTAATGCTCACGAATCTCTCCTTATTTCACACAATTGATTTCATTACTATCTACCTCAATCCACTTTCATCCTCCTCGCCTTGATCTTTCAGATTTTCCGCTTGTTAATTTGTCATACTCTCCTAAGAAGCCAATACAAAAGAGAAAGGGACATTACTTGAGCTAATCACAGAGCTCATCATGCCAAGATAGTTCACCAACATATCACTATCTGCGTAGAGATCTTGCTGCACCCATATCGACTGAATTGTATGCCTCAAACGCTCTATGCCTCTTATTTGAGCGTTTCTCTCGATATGATCGATTAAGTTCAGGATAGCAGTTCTTCTCTCGTCCGCCTGTGTCTCGCAGGCCAAGATAAACACGGGAAAGAAGTGGCCACAAGCATGCGCCGGAAGGGGACCAGCGAATACGTTATCTATTACAGATTCTATCTTTGTGGATAGTTTCCACGAACTCTTTGAAGCCCGTACAAAATAGATTCGTGTCGCCATCTGGTATACTTCCAACGCAACTGCGTCGTCAGCGCCAAAACTAGTTGAGACTAGCATGATCGGAAGACTTCCGATCTTGTCTTCAAGTGCTTTGAGGCGGTTGTGGTATATTTCATTGTGACTCCTGGGCTCCGAAACTAGCATCGTGTCGTATATCTCTGACAGCAGGTTCAATATTGCGTAAGTAGGATTTGGAGCAGGCGGCGCCTAGAAATAAATATCAGTGGACAATGATGAAATCACTTGTAAATACTCCGTGTAAGCATACCGGTCTATGTCTCGCCAAAGACGAATACTGAACACCTCTCGGGCCCGGATAATTTACATAAGGGGCCTCCAAATTTAAGGACTTGACGCGGCAGTGATGCATAGAATAGCGAGACATCAAATCGTGATAGTAGAGCCAATCAAGCAGATGGCCAATATCACCTTCGTGTGACTCATATTTCAGGCGAGTAGCTTCGACGATGCTTAGGGCTCCCCAAATATGCCATAGCCACTCGCCTAAGCTTTCCGATGGTGTTAGGATCTATGTATGAAGTATTAATGGATCTGTTGAGTTTCTCTTGATAATTCTTCCACTACCTACCTCAAACGAGCCCAGAAGCATAGATGCAGCTACGTGTTGAGCAGCCTCGGCCAAGCTCAATGGCTCCCTTTTCGCAGAAGCCGACAGAGAATGGATCGCCAATATCTTGAGCTGTATAGGCTGCTGATGGAGCCCGTTGAGACGGAGTGAGGAGAAAGCAAGCAGTGCATAGTAAACAGCGAGTCTCGTGACCGTGTCATCTCCCATCGCCATACGTAAAAGTATGTCTCGAAGCTGCGACGGATTTACACCGAACGTAACTAGCGAGAGATAGGCGGAATTGTAGACTAGTGCGAGTATCTACAGTGAGCTAAATTAAAAATATAATTGATTAATAACAGAGAACCATTGCGACTTACAATAATGGACTAGATCCATGTGGCTGGCTTTTAGTTGAGACTGATTCCAAAGGTCTGGAGAAGGTTCAGCCTCTGGAAGATGTTCCACCTGCGGCGCTAGACGACTATACAGTTCTACGTCCTGCCCAGTTGTGTTGATGAAGAAGAAGTTGGTTCCTGGCCTTACACATATCATCGCTTGAGGAAAATGCCCAATAATCGCACGCCTCTTATCATCGTCTCTTGGCCACGACAGGCGCTTTTCATACCCTTGGCATTCTCGCCCAGCTCGAGAACACTTCTGACAAGTGGGCAGGCCCCCATCGCATTGGACCCTCCGAGCTGAGGGAGGATGATTAGATACAAGCGTTCAAGTTCGGGTTTTATTGGCATGACCACCAACCTGTACACGTCCAACAGCCTTTTCGAGCGTTCATGGTGACAAAAGGCTCGGTATGTTCTTACTTGAATCCAAATGTCTTCGTATACAATGGAGCTGGTAATCGATTCTGGTTGTTTAGGAGGTTAGGATGGTGCTGCCTGAGGCGGTTCTTGGTGAAGTAGACCCACCAAAAGCAAGTTTCAGCGAGAAAGCCGATTTGTCATCGTCTTACAGTAACCCTTTCGGGCATGCTACTTCCGGCTTACCTACCCGCATCAACAGACCCACCAGGAGCAAGTATCCTCGAGGCGGATGGATCATCTTTACCTGTTCGAGACAGATCAGCTCCATCCACATCCACCTGGTGATCCATTACCCTCTGTCAATTGGCTGCCGGACTGCATTCGATTGGATGTAGGACAAACGACCGCTCCGAGAGACCTCTCATTTTTGACATAGCCAGTGTCGAACTATGAATAGAATCCGAGTGGGTTCGAAATGAGGAGGCAAGGTAAGTACGCAAGCTGTGGTGAACCGTTGTCAAGATTCTTTTTTTATTTTTATAAATAACCTGATTCTCAACCTATTTGGACTTCAATTTGCGAGATTCTAACTCAGCATACAAGTCACGTCCCAGAATCACCCTCATAATCTTCCTCATAGAATATCCCTTGCTTCGCAAAATACTTTCGACATGGAGACTTACCTTGTCATGCAGGCGACCGGTCAGCAAAGCCAATGGGTTATTACGCATCTGATTGCAGCGGGAGTCAAAATCCATGCAGTGGTACGCGACTCTCAGAAAGTTCCGCTGATCTTGAATCACTCAAGTGTCACGGTCTTCCAAGGCGAAAGCACGAATTTCGATGTAATATTACAAGCAGCGCAAGGCTGTAAGGCGGTGTTTCTGAATACCTTCCCTATTCCAGGATTGGAAGCTCAGCAGTCCAAGACTGTAATTGACGCATGCAGAAGGGCAGGAGTTGAAAGCATTGTTGCATCCACGACTTTCGGCGCAGGTGACAAAGCCTTCTGGGATGATTCTACGACGAAGGAATGTGGACTACATTGGTATTTCGCAGCAAAGGCAGAGGTCGAGCATGCCGTCCGCGAAGCCGGTTTCAAAGCCTACACGATACTTCGGCCAGTATGGATTATTCATGACTACCTTCTGCCAAGTGCCCCATACAACTTCCCTGGGCTAGCAACAAAGGGAGAACTAGACCATTCCTATGACGACGGTACCAAGATGGTTCATACAGACTCATTCGATGTTGGAAAGTACGCCGCGGCTGCTTTGCAAGATCCAGCCAAGTTTGGAGGCCAGGAGATTGATCTTGGTAACGAAGCGCTCACAATCGAAGAGGTGCGCGATATCCTTGTCAAAGTCAGCGGTAGGGAGGTGCGAGTGAGGAAGCGGACACCTGAGGAGATGGAAGCTGTGAAGGACGTCTTATTTTCTCAGGGCCTTCAACTCATGGCAAACGCAAAGGATATCAGCAATGCTTCAGCCGGCGCTAAGGGAATTCAGAACAAGTTTGGAATAACCTTTACTCCATTTGAAGTGGCCATGCAGCGGGATAAGGCTCGCCTTTTAGAGTGTCTGCCAGCCTAGTAGTCTACGGGTACGACACGCGTGAACTCAGGGCCTGAGGCTCGGCAGTAAAGGAACTGCACAGAGAACCCTGAGGATGTGGCTGACCAAAGTCACGCGATGGAGTCTAATGGAGTCGGGTTGGACTCAATCTGCACGAAGGTTCTACATAAGACAGAAGTATTTCCGCAGTTCTTAGAAGCTTCGAGCTTAACTCAAATGAAGTGTTTCCTTGCATTCTTGGTAACTAGCAGCCTGATTACTCCGAAATGTTCTTGACTTAGTGACAGAATTCCTGCCCCATATACTAGTTAACCTGAACTTGACCGACATCCTGGCTTGAGGTCTCCTACAGTTTTGTAAGAGCTCGCGGCATTGCTTTGCGTACACCTAAGCGGCACACCTACCACAACAACCTTTTAAAAAGACCTTGAAATATGATTCTATAGCTCAAAATGATAAGGAAGTATGAACTAGTATAACAGATAAGTTTTTCTTGTTTTCTTTACAAATTTCTATGAGAAATAGAGTTGTTTGGTGTATGGGTTTCGCTTAGGTGTACGCAGAGCAATGCCGCGAGCTCTTAACTGTCGGCCTCGCGTAACTGGCCTCCTTCGTCGCTAGCTCCTCAGTCGGGGAAAGCGAAATGGCCGCGCAAGCGAAATGGCCGCCCAAATAATTTGTATGGGAACACCATACAAATTACTTGACAGCGGATTTCCCCTGCGCAACTACAATTCTCGTCGCTACTGCAACGCTTGCAAACCTCACTTTACGTCCTTCCACGTTCTTATA
>KZ613466.1:556853-572719 GCA_002865625.1 Hyaloscypha hepaticicola | reverse complement strand
TACAAATTATTTGGGCGGCCATTTCGCTTGCGCGGCCATTTCGCTTTCCCCGACTGAGGAGCTAGCGACGAAGGAGGCCAGTTACGCGAGGCCGACAGTTATATTATATATGAGAGGAAAGGGTTAAGTTTTGCGTGACCAAACAGCCACATAACAGAATTCAAGTATGCTCACTATCGGCTCAGGTCAAGGGAGCAACTATTCAGGTTCCGAAGACTAAAAAGGAAGCAGCGAGGATGAAGGGGTTTTCTACGGGTGTTAAGGCCTATAGATTATCGCATTAAAACGCGAGTATATGGCGTTGCCTTTGCTGGGTGGTATTATTATAGGGCGTTTTGTTAATTGGGAGTGCTGTGAGGGCGGTACCGGTGTCTCTTCTCTTGTTCCTGGACGTTCTTGGTCCTGGCGTCCTCGTTTCTGGCATCCTCGGCCGCTGCGTGGTCGACAGCTGCCTGTACTGGTTGCGGGATACGGGTTACGGGTTGCAGGTTGTGGGGCTAGGTGTTTGAGAATTTTTCGAGAAGAGGGTCTATGCGGGAAGATAAGGATATACTTTTTTGAGCTCACGAGTAGAGAGAGTAACGACCGTGCGCCCTAGTAATCTTATGTTCTCGCGAGAGGGGCTGAAACATAGCCGGAAAAAATTCCTTACTTTATTATAAAAATAAAAAAAATCACCCCCCTCAGTAATAAGGGTTAGGGGGCTAACCTCTAGTTTTGGGGTAGAAAATAACTGCTAGTAGACTAGGCGTATATATATCGACGAGTCGATGCAAATTTAGAATCGGAGCTTCTTTTCCAAGAATACTCGACGCTTTGATAGTTTCCCGGACCGAGACAGGGGTGTTCTGGCAATCTCTCCTATTGTATTCATCTCAGATAATAAAGGGAGAAGCGACTGGCAAACTGTCGGGTTTGTACTGTTTCTATAAGATCTGCGCCCAGAGAAGCATTCGTAAGGCTGTCGATGACCTTTTTCCATTTTAAGACCTATTACTTTAATAACTATGTCATTCGGCATTCCAACTGGAGACTTCCTTGCGAGTGCGACTTTGATTAAGGAACTCATCTCGGCATTGAGGGAATCCGCTGAGATGGAGTATCGGGAACTTGAACTGGAACTTCATGGACTACAACGCGCCCTGGACGAGTTGGAACATCCAAAACCAGGGCCAGGGCAGGAAATTGCGGTGAACTCTGTGAAGGTAGCGTCTCTATTGTGCAGATATCCGCTCGAGGAGTTCCAAGCCAAAATGAAACGCTAACAACTATTATCGAACCTTGGGCCGCCAAAAAAGCTTGATGCAGTTGAAGGGTGGGCCCGAAAAGTGCAATGGAATGTATCCATGCCAGATAAAGTGCAGAAACTACGAGCATATATCGCTGCGCATGTTGGAAGCTTGACCATGCGATTGCTCACCGTCGGATTGACGACTATGACAATGGCCAAGAAAGAGGCGTCGGAACAAGACTGCCTGCTTCAAAAGGGACTAAAGAGCCAAATGACGCTAGTAACTGAGAATACAGCAAAGGTTGAAACACTGTACTCTCTAGTTACTAGCCAAGTTGTGCCTCAACTACAAAATCTCATTGGGCTTGCTCGAAAAGTGTGGACCAAAAACTTGCAAATCATAGCATTTGTTCTAGTCCAGTCACGAATTATCTCCCCTTCACGAATGGCACACCTTAGCGCGTATTCCTGGCTAGAATATGCCATTCGTGAATGGGAGGGGTGCCAGCCACGAATAATACGCTAAGGTATGCCATTCGTGAATGGCATATTCCAGTCGGGAATAGCAATGAAGCTTCCCTAATACTCTACGTCTCCCACACTATCCGCTCAACTAACACCCCCACCAACCCCCGGGATTATAGTATATCCTCAACGCTCTTAACACCCACCACCTTAAAAATCCGCCCACAATATCTTCACCCCAACCTCGCGACTAGTATATACCATTTACAAATAGCCTCATTTACTTTCCCATTCGTACACACATTAACTGTAAAGTCTCATTTACTTCCCCATTCGTGACTAGCATATACTAGCCGGGAATAATTAATCATTCCCGAATGGCGGGCGTCGAATTCGTGAATGGGGTAATTCGTGGTTGGGCTAGAACACATTCTTCTCGAAATTGCAGAAAAATCAAACTCGAATTAATACTCGGCATACATGGTTTCAGGAACCTCCGCGTTTCGATAATGCGTTTGGACGAACCATCCCTATTCCCGTAGAATACGGATGGAGTGTACGCTTCGAATTCCTAGTCAGGCTGCAGGTGTTTCGAAAACTGATCTTTTAGTAGAAGCTAGAAGCCATTATCCGAGATCAATTCAGCTCTAGTCCTGGCAAGGAAAAGGCATTTGCTGGCGAGTACGAGATTTTCAACACCGAAGATAGCTCGATCTTAATAACCCCGCAAAACTATTCTTTCCTCCGGCCTAGCGCCTCAATTACAATGGACATGGTAGTCTGAAGACCCGAAGTTGGAGGGAGGGATCAGTGCCCCAAACCAGGCTGCAAGTCAAAGATGCACGCAAAGAGTAACGCTGGTGGTTTCATCTAGTAAATAACATCTATCCTCACTTTCTGTGATCACAACTGACCGAGAAACTAGCGTCGAATGCAAAACTTAGTTCGGAAAAGCCCAAACACCTCTTCCACCATTATTTCGCCTGCTTTTTCCTGAAGGAGGCGAAGTTACGGATTTTGGTGACCATGAAATAAGGATCGCAAAGAAGAGAATAGGGTCCACCGGCACTATACATGCAGATGTCTTCAAGAAGATGAAAGAAGAGCAAAAATTGTTCAAGAATTGGCGCATACATCTACAAGGCCATGTCATCCGCTCCTCGCATTCTGGACAATGGCATGAGTCTAAAGATCCGACCTAAACGGACAGAGATTAGACAGCCTACAACGATATCCGGGGCAGATTAAGAATACAAAGGAGAAGGAATCTACTCCAGTAATTTACTAATAAGCCTCTATTGCGAGTCAAGCACTTCCAAATTGTCGAATGGTACGTGGGACATGTCCCGCAAAATCATAACTGAGGAAATGGAGCTGTCGGAAGAGAATTAGAATGACGATTTCAACTTCTTCTCCGGCGGCATGGACTCTTTGCAAGAGTTTATTGTGTTAGACCGACTTAACAAAGAATTAAAATTGCATTTGAAGGGAGGGGAATTCACTCGGTACCCAAATGTCAGAGAAATGCGTAACTTCCTCGAGAGCCTTCAGCCCAATCAAAAAAACACCACGCGCGAGACCGAAGACGCAATCCACACTCGAACAGAAAATCCGATTCGGCGGAATTGAGATATCACACAAGTCTCGCCATTTATTCCAATATCAACTATGGTGATTCCTGGACTGTGGTGATCGAGATCATGGCAGAGATTTGTACCTTGATTGTAACGAGTTACTAGAAGCGCACTCACTTGTGAATCTCGGTATGGATTCGATTTACCTCGCTCAGTTTGCTAGTATAATAATAGAGGTAGCTGGTCTCAAAATTGGTTACTGTAGCGGTGACGTATTTGTTTCGCACTTTGCCTGAATTACTGGAGTTATTACAGATGAATATTACACGCCAATCCTAATATAAAGAAAATCCGTTTCTGTTCGGAGAGGGGAGCAGAGCTGCTTTATTAGTAATGAAGGGTGAATTATAATAAGTACGGGTAAATTAAAGGTAGGTGGATAGATCACGCCCAGGGAGTCCCCATCTAGCTCTTTCAAGAATTAGTCATAGCTACACTATAGGCAAATCGGTCGAAGCCTCGCGAATAATGCGACATATCACGTTCTGCAAAGTACCCTTCCTTAACTAATCAACCATTAAGTGGTTGAGAACAGGCCGTCCCATAGCGGAATGTCAACATGAGCGATTTCCATTTCCGCCTTTCTACCTGAGCAGTTGCTGCTGTAACCTGAACTATGTCCTGAGCCCCTGAGCATACCGCTAAGTCAGCCGGAGCCTGTGCAGGGGACCCTTTTCTGACCCCCTAAGAATCGGGTAATATTTCCACGACGGTCTATGTATAAATTTTGCACAATCTATTCCTCTTTTATATTATTATAATAGCTCGTATAAATATTATATTTAAGGTCATCTTCGATCAACGGAGTCGATTCATCTTAACTGCCGCTTTAACATTTAGGTATATTACTTGCTCTTCTTTCCTATTATGCCTAATACTGACTCGATAAAACAGATATGGCATAACTCTTATCCTAGAATAGTTCAGCTATATCTTCACCTGCGCCGGCGACAACCAAGCCCTGCAAGGCTTCGTCAAGTTCATCATGCCTGTTATGGAAAAATGGCTTGGACCCTCAACCTCTCGCCTCCCTATAATGTCGAAGACGACACTAAGGTCATTGCTAAGACCGATGGCCACCTCGCTACCTTCGCTGGAAGCGATTCAGAGACTAGGAGCTCTAAGGAAGTTGCGGATGTAGAAAAGAAGAAGATCGATGAAACGGATGTATAAATTTTTCTTGTACTGTACTTCACACTGAAGGATGTATATATTTGGGCAGCGGCGACTATTTCTTAAGCGAAGTGCGGACCGGAAAGGGGGGCATTAGCGTGTCACGATTCAAAAAAATTAAAATAAAAAAAATCCAAAAAAAATCCAATTAAGTACCTTTCCAAAGGTCGTAACGACTCATTATCCATTGACTCGTATCCGGAATAATCTTCTTCTCACAACGCTCTCTATTCTAGTATCGTCAGGCATAAAAGTGCCATCAGGCAACTCCTTATTTAAGCGAGCATGCACGACTGCGCCACTGCATGAGACAAGGCTCTGCCAACGACAAACATGTGCCTTCACTCCCGAATATGATTGGAATATGCATCCTTTCGTCTGAAACGACTCATTCTCATCCTCATCCGTCACATAAAACTCTCAAAATGCCCAGTTCTCACTCCCCTCCGTACCTAAACCAGCAAACCCAGATACTCTTAAACCGCCATCATGCCACGCAAAACCTACTTCCGCATGCCCAACTACAGCTACCCACCCGACTCCCTTGTCCTGCTCGGGCAAATAATAACCTCCCCCACACAACCCTCCGCGCGTCTCGCACCCCCTTTGTCCCCTCTCCCCACGGTACAAAAGGACATCAAATCCAACTGCGGCGAGATAATCACTCGCTCTCAGCACGGCGAGATCGGTCTCTGGGCGAAATTCCTCACCTCATTGTCAGGCATCGGCGGCGACCTAGCGGCAACCTGGGCCTTAGAGAATAAAAGCGCCATGGAGTTCGCAGCTCTAGAAACGCACTTCTTCGAGCCGGACGATGACTTCTTGAGGAAAAGTGTGGATAGCGAGAGCAAAATTAGGGAGTATATTAAGAATCATCCCATGAAGTCAGTGTACATGATTACGGGGATCAAGATCGCGCGGGGCGCAAAGTGTGTGAGTTTTGCGCGGCAGGAAGGGGGAGTGGAGGCTAAAGCCGGGTTTGATGCGACGGCAGCAATGGCGATTCCTGCGCAAGGGGGTCCGAAGGTGAAAGTGGGCAGTTCGGGGAGTGAGGAGAGTTGGTTTGGGGGAAGTTCGGATTTTGTGTTTGCATATCGGTTGAGGAGGATAGTGGTTACATTTAGGGGGAATTTGAAGGGGAAGAATTATGAGAGGAGGGCGGAGACGTTGGCTTTGGGGGATAAGGATGATGGTCAGGAGCATATTGATGTTCTTCACACTAATGAGGCTATGGTGAATGAGGAGCCGAATGAGGTTGCGTCCATTTATCTGGATAAGAGCGATTATGGGACGAACGAAGTTCCGTTCCCAACTACCTCGGAAGAGGTGGAAGATGAGCTAGACAATGGGTCCTGCAATCTCCTCATACCAAGCGGGTAATACATTTAGATCTCACTCTTTTGAGTTATGAACGGTATTTGAGTTGAGTATTATCAAGGTAATTTACTAAGTTTCATATCAATGAGTGCTTTAATCTGGTCAACGTTATGCTTGGAGTGGAAAAGCTCCACCCAAGGAACAATGTCGTAAAACCCATCGCTCGTTTCACATGACATAATTCCAAGTATGGCATTTAGACCCTTAGGAGTCTCCAGAATCTCTGGCATACCAACGGCATACTGTCTTCCGAATTGGTAGACGAGGACAGCCACACATGCAGCTATGGTACACGCGATCGACGTGCCTTGATCACGTTTCCAAGCGGCACCCTGCTTGCTCAAAAAGGCTCCAGAGGAAAGATCATTCTGCAGCCATGTGGACAGAACATGCTCCCCGAGAATGCTAAAGTTATCGTGCCGAACCTGATGTTGGGGATTAAACCACGACCTCCCTCCGTTTCCGTCTGTCGAATTCATGCAAAAGACTAAGTGCCGCTCGCTGGCTGGATAGGCAAGCTCCTCTCTATTTCCGCTATTCGAGGCTGCTGCAAAAATGACCACGTTGGATCGCCAGGCGAAGTCTAGTGCGTCGTGGAGAATTCGCCTCTCCGGCCTAAGAAGCCCGTTCTGATTGAAGCCGATAGAAAGATTGATGACGTTGACTTTCCAGGTGCAGACGGCATTCAAAATAGCCTAGGAGAAATGTTAATTACTGTTTGCAGATAGCTATGAGATATTCAAGGACAGTAATGCACATACCAGAGCCACTCTTCTTGCTGCAGCACCAACATCGTATTCTTCTTGGTTATTTTTGAGAACTCTGGCTACAAACAAGGTGGCATTTGGAACAAGCTGGAGCACGATACCAGCAAGGTGGGTTCCATGTCCCGATACATCCAATGGCTCCGTGTCCTCTGCAGGTCCTAGCCTCCGTAAGATTTCCGAGACTTCATGAGTACTGTAACCCGTTGAGTCTTTCGCGGGCTGTGCTATAGAATCGTCTTCGCTGAGAAAGTCTCTGTATCGATGAACTGAAGATGTCACTTTGTCTCTCCAGGATTCGAGAATGATAGGATTCGTCGCATCGATACCTGTGTCGACGACTGCAATCTTGACGGGGACAACGCTGTCAGGTAACTCAGGTAGGGGGAAGATTCTTTTTCTGTGGGTAACGAAATCATTCCACCACTTTTTGGCCGATCTCACCTTCATCCCACCAATCCCTCGGGGCTCTGCGGGAGGCAAAACCGGAACCACACCCGCCGCCGACTCCGGGTCCAAATCTCCAGGTTGTGGGGGGGAAGTTGGCGAGTTAAGGAACGATGAATCCTGACTGTCGCGGCGCCTTGGATTTGTTCCTGGGCTCACTGAAGTCGTACCGAAAAGGTTATTGTCGCCTCCAGTCATGAATACGGGGATCATTATAGTTGGATGTGGGCTGGTTGTATAGGAGATAGCGGAATTCTCATCTTTTGCGTGGAGACACGTATGTGTAAAGTTCTCTGCGTCTAAGGACGAAATTAGTGGAAGCTAGAATTTACATGTCAAGAAGAAAAGCAAAGCTCACCTCCTTCATGTGTAAATTGGATTTCAAGAGTGTTCCGCTCGTGGTAAGGTTGATCTGGTAAGGAAAGCCTGTCACCATGGAGTAGTGCCGGCCGATGACTTGGGTCAGACCTCCGGCGGCTTGAACCATCGTTCCATGAAACCAGCCTTGACCAGCTTGAATGGCGCCTTTGATTGCTCGTGAGAATTTCTTCTGGTTCGTTTTGGACGTCTTCAGGCCGGTTGAATTTCAGGACCAGCTTGTTTGTATCGTACAATTCTGCGTGATGGTTGAACCATTGAAGAGGGAACTGGTAATGACACTGATACTTGACAGCTTCCATATGTGCGAAAAAGGTTAAAGTTGTATCGTATTTCCTCCAGAGCTTGATTGGTCGTGATTTCGAATATTCCGTTGATCTTCTTACACCCATTCGGGTGTGGACCTCCGAGATGGTCTCCGTGTCGAATGTCCCCAACAACGTCCTGTTGCGGACATCACTCTGGAAAATGCGACTCAGTTTCTCGCACGGAAAGTTGTACTCTGCATTGAACCACTCCACTCTCCCCGGTGGCTCTCCAAATCGAAATCTGTGTTTGAGATTGCCCGTGTTTCTGATGTTCCCAAAATCACCGTAATGTTTAAAAGCAACTTTATTCTTGCAAGCAGGTTGTAATGGGTGGTTGGAATGAAATGTGTAAGGGATGCCTACTGTACCCTTGGGAACTGGTAATCGTGAGCTCACCAGAGTGGAGAATTTGGAGATAGAGCCTACTCATATGTCGGATTGTATTATTTTGATCGTCCCGCCATACCACTGTCCTTTCCTTGTCTCCATCATATGCACGCTCCTCGACGGCGTAGGAGATAAGGTGGTAAGGTTCGGGATTTCCGCTGTTAAATAGCCTCAATGAATGCAAAAGAGATTGGTGGGGACAACTTCAACAGATGGTCAACTTACCCTCCTTTTAAAGTTAGGAGGACAGGCGCGGAGCGATCCGGATCGCGGCCCGTCCCTTCGTTCTCAGTTCCTCCGTCTTCCTCCATTGGGACGCAGAGCCCATTGGCCGGGTCGAAAGGATGGTGGTCCTAGTGTCTTACGCGCACAATGAGAGGGAAGACATCGACATCGACATCGACATCGACATCGATGGAGCGAGCTGGCTGGAGGGCAATTGCGAGCCTGGAAGCAAGCACGAGGAACAGCGATCCGTGGGGGGCCTGAAGCCGCTTCACCATGCGCAAAGTTCGCCCAAGGCTGTCAGGCCGTAAGGCACCACCAGACGCAGAGAGCTTCGGCGAGCTTGGGCCAATTGCCCAGCGCACCATGGACACGTTTTTGCGCCTCATAACCTGCGGCAGTGGGATTGGGCGCAGCGAGGACCGTACGAGTAGGGAGGTGTCCTTTCGCGCTCTCTCGGTCTCAGTACTCAGCCTCCCTCTTGGCGTTGCTTCATCAAGTGATTCCTAGACTAGGAAGTCGAGCCTCAGCGGCTCAACCCCCCTATAGTAAAGCCCTACGATGCACGTCCCATCACGCTCCATCACGGCTCATCTCAGCTCGACGTTTCCAATACTGCAATGTACGAAGGACAAAATTAGACGCTTTTTACCCACTCGTAATGGCTGATACGCGAAGAGCCGCAATGAAGCATTGATGCTGCGCCACCACAGGAGCCTGGAGCCTGGAGCCTGGAGCCCTTCGTCGTGGGAGTCGGGCGGCCAGCATGTAACAGAGAACTTGGCGAGCCTTGCGAAGACAGTCTGGACAGTCATAATCGTGAGGTGATGAACATTCCCAGAACCATCTCCCTGGTTCCTCGCTACAGTGGTTGCTCCCACCGCGGTTCAGTCCCTGTGTATCTGGCATGTCGGTCCCCCCAGCTGGTGCAGGTTCTGCGCGGCCTGACCCTGCAGAATCACACCTTCCACGTGCACGCGTGAATGCCCCACCGGAGACCAAGGATTTCTTCACCATCTTTCGCAACTTTTGGACTGGCTACCAGAGTCGGAAGGCTTACGAAGACTTGCTCGATGATGACCCGGTAAGTATCTCTGTTTCCGTTTGTCGGAGTGCACAGCTCGGTAGTTGGACGTTGGATGCTGAACTTTGCTGACATTCGCGAAAAGGATCCCACCACCCTCAGGAAGGAGCTTCTGAAGTACATTGAGCCCAATGGCTTCACACTGCGCGTCTATTTTGTCGCTGCGTCCGGTTTCCTAACTGATGCTTATGGAATCTTTGCCACGAACGTGATATCGCCAGCGCTGGCATATGTGTACTGGGAGAAGGACACCGGAAACTGGAAGAGCCTTGTTATCAACGAGGTGACTTTGGTCGGAACATGCATTGGCATGGTGCTTTTTGGGCACTTGGCAGACCGATATGGCCGGAAGCGTCTTTATGGACTTGAACTGGTGATCGTCATCATAGCCACCCTAGGGTTGACGCAGGTCTCGGGCGGGTATAACCAGAAATCCATGGACCCATTTGCGTGGATTATATGGTGGCGTTTCCTTCTCGGAATAGGAATTGGTGCGGAATATCCACTTTCGGCTTTGATCGCAGCTGAATGGAGTCCAACGAAAGCTCGAGCGAAGATGCTCGCTGCCGTGTTCTTGATGCAGCCCATCGGCCAGTTCTTTGCGTACGGTGTTGGACTGCTAGCTCTAAGGGGAATCAGCAAAAGTCAGAATCCACCACTTACTGCGGATGATTGGAAAGATCACGAGAAAGCTGCCCCTGTTGTTGATGCCGTATGGCGCTGTGTCATTGGAGTGGGGGGTATCCCAGCCCTCCTTGCCATCGCTCTGCGGCTCTCCATCCCAGAGACCCCTCGCTACCTTATTGACGTAGATGAGAACTTGCCAGCGGCCATTCAAGCTACAGGTAGAGTCTATGGGCGGCAGAATGTTCGAAAAAACCACCTGCCGGCCGCCAAAGTCCAGCAGAACGGAGCATCAACCTCTGAGCATGAAATGTCCGTGCCCAGTGGCAGGGAGACAGCTCCTGTCCAGAATACATCGGTCGTCCATGGCAGAGAGGCAGCTCGTGTGCAGAATACGCCGGTTGTCAGTGGCAGAGGGACAGTCCATGGGCAAAATCAGCCGACCGAGAGACCTAACGGTGGATCGGTTGCTATGACAAACGTCAGACACAGAAACCCCTCCAGGAATGATTCTCACCCAAGCGAAGATATCCAATCCGCTCCAGCTAGAGGAACAAGTGGCCAGCCTAGAACGCAAACAGAGGGAGAAGATGAAAGGGAGATCGACAATGAAATCGGGGCGAACGTAGTAGAACGACAGCATTCAGGCGGCTCCGGATCTGGAAACGGCGGCCCCGCCGTCGTGCCCGAAAATGGATTCTGGCACGACTGGACTACCTTGTATCATCGCGGCCTCGGTTTCCGACGTGCACTCGCCGGCACATCTATCTGCTGGTTTTTAATTGACATCTGCTTCTACGGCCTCGGGCTCGACAATCCCAGGATACTGGCCGAAGTGTGGGCGCCTGCGCCAACGAATACAACAGTTCTCTATGACTGGAATTCAGATCTCTCGAACCCGAATGAGAATATTTATGACGCGCTCGACGGTGACGGTATGCGTGCGTTGTACACGATCTCCATCAGCTCGATCCTAGGCAGTGTGGTGTTTCTGTGTGCTGTGAATTATATCCCGCGTGTCACGGCACTGAGATGGATGTTCTTTGCTCTCGCCGGCTTGTTTCTCATCACAGGTGCTTCACTCTGGAAGGTTTATGAGACGAATGACCATTCTGAAACGATCGTTCTCTACACCCTGTCGCTCCTGATCTTGAATCTGGGGCCGAACACGATCACGTTCATGCTTCCTGCTGAACTCTTCCCCACAAAGTATCGTGGTACCTGCTATGGTATTGCGGCGATGAGTGGCAAGATGGGCGCTATTCTCATCCAGCTTGTTGTTCACTTTTTAGGCGTGTCATCGCCGAAATCTGGGGGCAGACCGCTTGCTATAATGCTCATGACGTTCACTGGTCTCATGTTGCTTGGAGCGCTTACTGCTTGGGTGTGGATTCCTGAGGTTCAGGAGCTGCGGAAACCCCGGAAGGATGGAGAGTCATATAAAAGCCATTTGAAGATGCTGCCGAGATCACTTGAGGACATTTCTGAAGATTTACTAGATGGACAAACGTTTGGTTTCACCAACCATATGAAGCAGCTCTTCAATCTTCGATCGACTTCCGAAGAGAATTGCTTGATAAGTGGGCAGACTGTGTAATATAGTGTTATATGTATTTTAAGACATTTGAACTATTGGTTTCACAACTCGTGCATTTGACAAGCGAGTAGCAAGTGGACCGGTCAGAATGATTGCACTCTATCAGGACCATTAATTCAGACCTTAACAAAACAATGTTGTGTTTGGATCCGGCAGACCCATCGCAGCACTGCTGATCCCATGTAGGTATCTGCAGGTGTGCACTTGCACACAGGCTAAGCCCAGTCTCGCAACATTTCCTTTTGCCCCGCTTGGGGTATCCCTTTCAGGCCCCTTGGTTAAAGTTGGCGACTTTTGATGAGATGAATATTTAATCCTCGCTGGTGCCTAACGGGTTTGACTGCAGCAATCTAGTACTTTCAGAAAATCGCTACTGCACTTCCAAATAATCTCAGCGAAGAAACACTCCACTTACCCATTTCAATTAGATACCAGCCATATTATTTTTTTTTTTAAAAAAAAAAAGGAAGAAAAAAATCCAAATTAAGGCGGAAATCCATCTGCTGGGCTCCGATTATGAGTATTTAAATCAAAAGGTCTGGTGACACTGGGGATTCGCGTCAAGAATCAGCCAAGGTGATACAGTCATATGCGATATAAGCGCTTTTTTGAAAATTTACCGAAAAATCAGCACTTACCTCGTTTTTTCTATCTAAAAACACTATTTTTGCTACAATAGCCCAAACTCACTATAATCTTCGCTCTTAATCGTATAATATATAATCTATTAATACTATTAATACTCGAGCTAATATTTTCACAGTTTATGACGCCCTAACTGGAATCCCGGAAGGTGGAAGCGATACGAAATGCGATCAGGACTACTCGAGCGACTAAGTCTAACTATAAGGCCATTACAAAAGCGTTCTATACAATATACAGTACAGTTTTATAATACCGAAATAGTATCCTTCTTGAGATAGAAGCGGTAGAGTGTTGTAATATAAGGGTATAACCGGGATATAAGTTAATTATTAATAATAAAGTTATATACTTTATTTTATAACTCCTCGATCAAGATAATAATCTTTACTAAAATGAAATTATAAACGAAATATATAATATTTTCGATATTAAGTTCTCTTAATCGTAAATATTATATATATATAAGAAGATAAGATTATTTCAAAAGAAGATTAATTATATTATATCTTAATAGAATAAGTAATTAATATAAGTTTAGAGGGATAAATCAATAAGATAGAAGGATAAATAATTCGTTTTTATTAATAAATCTGTATCGAATGAGAAAACGGAAAAGAGACATTACGGATAGTCTCTAATTAGTATATAAGTATAGGCGAAGAGATAATTAAAACGATTAGAATATTAGTCTATATTTCCCGTATATACTCTTAATGACTATTTTCAAATAATTACTTTTCAGGGATTAATTACAATTACTTTATTCGAGGAATAACTAGAGTTTTATCTTTTACTGATTTGTAATCCTTCTGGAAAGATAAATATTCGTAATATTATTATTATAAATAATTACTTAATTCACTATAATCCTCGAATCAAAGAGATATATATTTTACGAGATATTACTATCAAATATCTTCTATTATATTATTCTATATTTAATCTAATTAAGGAGAACTTCAAGGACCTTAAAGTTACTATTTATTATTATTATAAAAATAGGAGAGCAGATTATAATAGATTTCAGTTATTCCTGGAATAGATAATTCAGGAGATAGACTATAGAGAGGATATTAGGAAGAGAATAAGAGAGTATTTTAAAAACTATTAGTATAATATTAATTTATGCCTTTAAATAATAGATTTAAAGGTTAGATTTTCGTTGAGTATACTCCTCTAGAACAGGGGTTTTTACTGATAAGGGGCGTTAAAGTCTTAGTAAAAAAAGATAAGGTTTTTGTAAGATTAGTGACGTGAATCTCCTGTTTGGGCCTAGTATAGGCCCTTAAGCCAATAAGAGCTCTTAAATCCAAGGGGGTAATTTCCCGAGTTTAAAATTATATTTTTATTTAATGCGCTAGCGCTCAATAAGTCACGTGAGATTGGTCTAATTTAAATTATAGACCTGAACTAGGCCTATTTAGGAAAAATAAAATCACGTGCTTAGCCTTATTATTAAGGAAGTTCTAATTTTTTAAAAATTTAAACCCGATATTGAGATTTTGAAGTGTAGTTATAATAATATTATTATATAGAATAGGAATACCAAAATCACGATTTCAATCACTTATTTAAGACTTAAAATGCCGTCTTAATTAGCCGCATTATAAGGATTCCGTTTAACTAGTAATTTGGAGCTAATTGATGAGCTGTTAGGGAAAAAAAATTACACGTGATTTAGACTGTTATTCGTGATAATTTAATTTTTTAAAAAATGGGTGCGGAAAATGGGTGCGAAATGGATGCGAAATGGGTGTACAAGAGTTGTGTAAGTGCGGCGGCCTTAAATTTAAGGGTCTTTACGATTTTCATCACTTATTTAATATATAAAATACCGCCTTAATTAAGTGCTTTATATGGATTTCATTTGACTAGTGATTTAAGTCTAGTTAATGGATTGTTAAGAAAAAAGTTTGCACATGATTCGGACTGTTATTCGTAATGATTTATTTTTTTAAAAAATGGATGCTGAAAATGGGTGCGAAATGGGTACGAAATGGGTGCACGGGAGTTGTATAAGTGTAGCGGCCTTAAATTTAAGGGTCTTTATGATTTGTATCACTTATTTAATACTTAAAATACTGTATTAATTAAGTGCTTTATATAGATTTCGTTTGACTAGTAATTTAAGTCTAGTTAATAGATTATTAGAAAAAAAGTTTATATGTAATTTAGACTATTATTCGTGATAATTTAATTTTTTTTAAAAAATGGATACGGAAAATAAGTGTGAAATGAGTATACGGGGATTGTATAAGTGTAATGGCCTTAAATTTAAGAGTCTTCGCGATTTCTATCACTTATTTAATATTTAAAATATTACTTTAATTAAGTACTTTACGGGGATTTCGTTTAATTAATAGTTTAGGCCTAGTTAATGGATTATTAAGAAGAAAGTTTACACGTGATTCGGACTATTATTCGTGATAATTTAATTTTTTAAAAAATGAGTGTAAAAGATAAATACGAAATGGATATACGAGAGTTATATAAGTGTGGCGGTTTTAAATTTAAGGGTCTTCACGATTTCCATTACTTATTTCAAACTTAAAATACTGTTTTAATTAAGTGCTTTACAGGGATTTCGTTTAACTAGTAATTCGGACTATTATTCGTAATAATTTATTTTTTTAAAAAAATGAATACAGAAAATGGATATAAAATATATAATAGTTAAGATATCCGTTATATAATTAGCTTGACTGTAATTATATTGGTTTCAGGCTGAGGGAATCGATGTCTGGAAACCGATATTTGTAATATTAATGTTTTAGGCTAAGGGCATGAGTAAGTATTAAAAGGGTATAAGACACTTCTCTCTTCTTGACTTCTCTTCTCTTTTCCTTAATTTAATATTCCCAATATAACTAAATCACTGAATGTTATATCTCGATCTTTATAGTATTTCTTACTATTATAAAATGAGTGCGAAATAATATATAAGAGTTATATAAGTATAATAGTCTTAAATTTAAGAGTCTTTATAATTTTTATTATTTATTTAATACTTAGAATATTATATTAATTAAGTGCCTTATATGGATTTCGTTTAACTAGTAATTTAGGCCTAGATAATAGATTATTAAAAAAAAAAATACATGATTTGAACTATTATTTATAATGATTTTTTATTATTAAAATAGGTAATAAAAATAGATACGAAATGGTATACGGGAATTATATAAATATTATAATAAAGTGATTTACTATAATATAATTATTAAAATAAAAAGAGGCAAAATGTGAATAAATTATTTAAGGAGAGAAGTATAAGACTAGTAAAGACGCGACCTCATATACCCGCTTGCTACACTAGCACGTGACCACGTATAACTGCACTTTGCAAATCACTAAAATCACTTATTTTCAATACATTTTACTATAGTATAATAGTCTTAAATTTAAAAGTCTTTATGATTTTTATTATTTATTTAATATTTAAAATATTCCTTTAAATTAAAAAAATTATTTAAATAAAAACTCTTTAAATTCAAAATCTTTTAAATTTAAAATATTATTTAAATATA
>KZ613466.1:496549-552438 GCA_002865625.1 Hyaloscypha hepaticicola | reverse complement strand
AATTTGAATTAAACCAAATTTTAATATTTTATTTTATTTTTAAAATATACTCGAATTCTTTAATTTTTTACTTTTTCTTAAATTTAAACTTTTATAAAAAAAAGTAAACCTTGATTTAAAGGCTCTTGAATCGACCGAAGACTCGATTATACTATTAATTAATAATTATAAAGTTTAGATTATTTATTAATTTACTAAACTCTATTAATATCTAATTATAATATCTTTTATAATATTTATTTATTTTCATTTTTATTTTCCTATTATAATATAATATCTTATAGTCTTTTCTGCTTTTAAATAAGTATTAATTAATATTCGATTAATATTAAGAATCTATTCCCGATAACTATTTCCTTTAATATCTTATAATAATATACTAGTTAATATATTTATAAATAGAGGATTTTATAAAATAAACTTATAAGTATTATTAATATTAAAAAGATATATAATTGAATAATTATCTGATATATCTAGATTTTAAAGAATTAACTTTAGTTAATATTATTCTAGTATTCTTATAGATGATTTTATATATACTTGAAGTGATTTATATTATAATATTAATTATTAAAGGATATATATTAATAGTAATTAAGATATTAATAGAATATAAGATTTTATATACTTTTAGAAAGTTTAAAATTATTCTTAATCCTCGTGTATATTTAATATTTAAGTTTAAGTATATTTTATTATAATTTTTATATTAATTATAATAGAATATATAAGTTTAATTTAAAATAAAAAAGTAATCGAAAATACTTATAGTTTTTAGATTTAATAAATTAAATTAGTAATTATTATTTAATTAATTATTAAAAATAGAATAATATATTATTTATATAAGATAAGTATATATAATTATATAAATTATTCCCGAAGAGTATTTAAAGTATTTTATATAATTATAAAATAAAAATAAGATTTAGTAATATCGAATATAATTAATTATATAACTTTAAATTTACTAAATGAGTTCTATTCACACTTATCCGATTCGTAAAATATTAATATCACTATATAAATCGCTTATAATCTCTTATTTAATATTATTATATTAGTATAATATAAATTCAAAAATTAATTATATTTTATACTATAGACTAATTAAATCCAAAATTATATTTTTAGATTCTTAATATATATTATTACTTATTTTCCGTTTAAAAGATATAAAGTTATTAAATAGAATCTTATTTATCCTTTCTATTATTATTATCTATTTATATTATTAGTTTTTTAGACTATTCTTTTATATTCTATTTAGATTCGAAAATTAAAAAAGATAAAATTATTCTATTATTTACCTGAATTAATATTAATAAAGAGTTCTCTTTTAATTCTTTTTCTTATTATATTCTTTTTAAATCTTTATAATTTTCTGGAAATAATAATCTTTAAATTAACTTCTTTTTAATTAATCGAGATAATAATTTCTCTTTTATCTTCTCTTTTTCCTCTAAATTCACCGGTTTAATATTCTCTTTTTTTATATCTTCTAGTTTATTCTCGAGTTTAATATCTCCTTTTATTATTAATATTATAGATTCCTTTAAGAAAATAAATATTAATATAATATTTTCTATTTTTATAATTATAAGATTCTTTTTATATAAATAATAAAAAAGAGTAATTATATTCTTAATTCTATATTATATATTATAAGATATTACTAGTTCTTAATATTATTCAAGATTAAAAATAAGAAAGTCTTTAGAATAGTAATTATATTTAATATAATTCGAGATTATTTAAATAATAAAAGAATAATATTATATATTAATTATATTTGAATAATATTTATTAAAAGCTTTTTAAAGATTATAATTATTTATACTTTTATTAATTATAGAAAAAGGATAAATTAGTATTAATAAATATATAAGGAATATTATTTAATTTAATAAATTTTTAATATTATCGAAATTCTAATATTATTTATAAACTAGAAGATTAATATCCTCTTCTTATTATTTCGAAGTAATATTTAATTAGAGAAGACTAGTAATAGACCCTGAATTATTAATAAATTATAAAGAGAGTATTATATATATATATTAGAATAATTCGGATTTCCGAGAATTAATATTTCAGATAATATAATATTAAAGTTTATTAAAAGAATTATTAAAATCATATTTTAATATCTCGTTTCTATTATTATATTCTTGTTTTATATTCACTTCGATTATATATTATATAAAGGGTTTTTGATATTCCTATTTAATATATTATTCTCGGTCTCTTTTATTTATACTATTAAATCCGTTTTTCTAATAATAAAATACTTTAATATTATCAGATATTCCTAATAGATTCTATAGAGATTATAATATAGTGATTATATATATATATAATACTATTATTATTAAATTTTATACTCTTATAGATAATGCCCTATTAGAGATATTATTATAAATTCGAGTTTATTATATTATTAAGAGATAATAGTTATACGAGTCCTTAATCGAGTTCATTCCTTTTTCGCTTTAAACCTTGCGAGTTTCCTTTAAGTCTTCTTTTTCAAGTTTCGAGTTAATTCGGATTTTGATAATCGAATATAATTATCACTTTGGGAATTAGAGGAATTCGAATTAGTGAAGAGGTCTTCACTTATTATATCAATTAAATGAATATACTTTTCAGCTTTTAATATTATTATTATTATCTTCTCTTCTAGTAGAGGAGTCTTATTAGAATCGAATTTAATATTATATCAAATATATATTATTATTCAAGCCGTTTAAGGCTTTCTATTTAGTAATACTTCCTCGAAGTCTTAATATCCTATAATATTCATATACTAATAATCAGGATTTATCCTATTCCCGTATTCCATTTTCCAATTTAAAAGATCTCTTTACTTTCCTGAATATATTATAGAATCTATCTCAATTTATATATTAATCCGATATTATATATATTCCTATTAGAAATCCTATCTCGGTCTAGTAATATTATTAAAATCAATTATAAATAAGTATTTAATATAAGATTTACGAGAATCGAGATAATCCTTTATAGTAAATAGAATTGGATTATAATTATATTATCTATTAATAATCTTCACCTCCTTTATCTTATCTACTCGAGTTATAATAAGCTCTGTCACTGAATTCGAGTCTATAGTCTCCGAAGGGCCCGAAGGGCTAGTAGGGCCAATAGTCGAAGGTGGTGAGAATTGAAGGATTCGATCGATTCGAGCGGCAATGGCCTTGTTTCGAGCTCTGGTAGCCTTCGCCTTGGTGGCAGTAACTATTACTTTAGCTATTACTTTAGCTATAATATTGGCTATCGTGTTAGTTATAACTTTGATTATCGTTTTACGCTTTCGGGATAGTATCTTGGTAGATTTTAGGCTCTGGAATGTGATTGGTTAGTTACGATTACAAATAGCTTCAAAATGGGTGTTTTGGGAGAGAATTGGTAGTGGGTTTGGGCTGTTACAGCAAAAATGGTATTTTTAGGTGGAAAAAACGAGGTAAGTGCTGATTTTTCGGTAAATTTTCAAAAAAGCGCTTATATCGCATATGACTGTACCGCACAAGCATTGGCTTTTGGCGAGGGTGCCTCGCCGAGCTGCACTGCCACGTCATTTTGACAGCCTCGTTTCAATTCTCGCAACGACTTTTCTTCCTTTACCTGTATACTTTAGTCCTCGAAGGTAATTGAATTGCATGATTGTCACTTAGTTCACGAGCTCGAGCTTCTGTCATAAACACTTCCCAATCCTACCTCAGGTCCCAAAGACGAAGTTGCAGAGTTTAGCCGAAGCTGCTGTCACAATAATGGACACTAGGCAAAATGTCAACAGCAAACCCTCTAAAGAAGGAAGTACTGGCAAGAACGAGACCAGAAATATTTACTCAAAAGGGAGACGAATGGGGATTAATCAAAGGGTATTTGAGCAAAGGCCTACGAAGCTACGGAGGTCGCAGCGGCTGGCCGCGACTCAACCAATTGGTGCCCAAGAGGCCAGCAGCCAGAAACTTTGTGACAGTTGCAGTTACAGGGGTGCAATAAGCATGAGGTGAAGCTTGAAAAGTGAGTATATTGTAATATCTGAAGAAGTTATCTAAGGAGCCAAGTGGGCGACTGCTCGGGGAGCTTATACCCCACTGGAATAGCCTAATCCCCATTGGGAACGGCTAGTACGAAAGGAGAGGGGCACGTGATATCCAACTGACACTTTGCGGACGATGCCAAGGGATCGATTTCGAGACTATCTTCAACAATCGGAGAAGAATACCGCCTCTTAATGGTCTGCCAATACTCGAGCTCGGCAGTCTTAGTACCGCAATAAAAATTCCGAGATGCCCATTATGTCGACTTTTCATCGCGATGCGCTTTCCGAAGTCAAGCTCCCAAGGCCAAAAGAATGGATATCATCTGCGAGCTTTTTCCAGCGCTGCAGCCCTCTCTGAGAAAGGACCTGAGAGCAAAATGCCTGGTATCGTACTGAGTGTCTTCCATGGTTGGTTCCGTCCGGAGATATATCCGTGGGAGAGATGGCAATTTTCTAGCGAAGGATTTATTGCGGCAGCCGTTGACTATATCCTTCCCATGGCACAGAAGACAGTTTTCAGGGCGCCCCATGTTCTCCCGAACAAATTGAACTATCAGCAGATCCAGGGGTGGCTGGATCATTGTCAAAATTTCCACGATCATGATAAAACCTGCGGAGAGCGCTCTGCAATGCGGATCCCGCTCAAGTGCATCGACTGCTTCAGTCGTAGCATTGTTGAGATTACCACAGAGGACCTGTACTTTGCACTCAGTTATGTTTGGGGTACCCCATGCCCGGAAATTTCTAGTCCCAGGAGCAAAGATTCGGTCAAAAAACTTCAGATTGGAATACCGCAGGTGATTGAAGATGCCATGACAGTGGTTAAGTCGTTGGGGAAACAGTACCTCTGGGTCGACAAGTACTGCATTGATCAGCATAATGTTGTTGCTAAACACTACCAAATTCAGAATATGGACAAAATTTATCAAGGCACATATGCAACGATAATTGCAAGTGCTGGGACAGATGCTTCCTCTGGCTTAACCGGTGTTGGATGTGTTCCGTGAAAATGGCAGCCATCAAGTTCCATTGGAAAATCGATACTTTGTTCAACACTACCTCCCCTAAAAGATGTTTTGGGGGAAACGACGTGGATCACTCGGGGCTGGACTTATCAGGAAGCGGCTTTGTCTAGAAGATGTTTATTCTTCACTGAGCTACAAGTTTATTATGTGTGTTCAGCTATGTCTTGTTCCGAAGCAATTGCTACGCCATTAAATTCAGTGACGACTTTTGCAAGCGCACCTGGAGTATTGAGCGCAGGTCTCTTCGGAAACACTACCAACTTCTCTGACTACGACACACCTAGGACGCCATTACGGAAGTTTGCTGATCATGTTACTCAATACACTGGCCGAAATCTGACTTATGAAATTGATATCATGAACGCATTCAGAGGTCTGCTCGCAAAAGCCCAGTTCCATAACTATTACGGTATCCCAATTGCCCCTAGCGACTGGGCCGACGCGAAGAGTCCCGAAGATTTCGATCATGGCTTCGCAAGAGGACTTTTCTGGATGCCAAACTACAACGGCCGAGGAGGACATATATCTTTATCTCGGCGACAAATCTTTCCCAGCTGGTCATGGGTAGGATGGAAAGGAGTTGCTATGTTTCCTGGAAGTGGCAGTGCGGGAAGCGGCTTTGGCCGGCATGCGCTGATGGAGGTTGATAAAAGTACTTTCAGCTCGAGATTTTGGGTCATCGATGAACATGGAAAGCGCATCACACTGGCACAACTATGCGCTTCAGACTTCGCGCAGAAATTGGTCCCTGAAATTTCAAATTATATTGAGATTGAATGCTGGGTGGTGACACTTCGTTTTCAGCCAGAACCAAGGGACTATTCAGGATTCGAAATTTGCAGCTACGATCTAGATTCGACATTTACGGGAGCGTCAGAGAATTGGAAGCTGGGAGACGTAACTTTTTGTGAGAAACCTCTAACCGAGCATGACGAGCTTTATACAAAGGTTATCAGTCAAAGCTGGAGTTGTGCCCTTCTATTTAAAAGTCTAGGCTGTGGTCCCATTTTTGAAGACCTACATAATTTCTTGATTCTCGAGTGGCATGGAGAGGTAGCTCAGCGTGTTGGATCCATTACTATAAGAGGGAACTCTAAAAACCTTAGTCTTTTATTAAGGAAGCGGCAAAGAATCATGCTTGGGTAGTTAAGTTATGTCATGTATCCATTTATCTTACGTGAACACAAAAATAAACTTTTTGCCAGAGCAACATTAAGAAATTGGCAGCTTCTTCGGATTATAAATGATTAGAGGTTTATTTTCTTTCGAGAACCAGCTGAGAGTTGGGAGGCTATCCCATCCAGCTCTGAGAGGAAGCTCAGGGGTGCGTCTGGCTAAGCGAGCAGACCCCATCAAAATCTTCATCCGCTCGTAACTAAAACACATCCTCTGCCTACACGTTTTATTTATTTACGTGTTACAAATAAGGAACACGTGCAGGCCTGCTTTTTCTTGTATCACGCATAATTAAGTCTATATTGTGGTTGAGTTTTACTATTGTGCCTACACGTATTTTCGTGTAAAGTGGTTTTCTAGGACCCACTTTATGAGGATACCCCTGAGCTTCCTCTCAGAGCTGGATGGGATAAGACGCAATAAGATGAGTATCATAATAAAGAGGAGAAGAGAGACCACAGAGGTAAAACAATTTTGAGTTTTCCGCAGTCTCCTTTACTTCTCATCGAGGGCAGTGGTGCCCAATTGCCAAACCAAGTCAAAGATAAGGTCATATTTCCCTTCTTATCAGCACCTTTAGCCATTGCCATGGCGCGAAACCAATATGCAATGATTAGCTAAGGGTGGTGAGGGCACTCAGATAGATTGCCCCGGTTGCTTATACTGCTCCACTTGACAAGTCGGCCCCTGTCAATCTGTGATCTCAAAGACTATTCTTGGCTCTGAGGAGAGAGTGTAAAAGTGCTATCTCAAATCATAAAACTTTATTAGTAAGACTAAAGATTATAATTTCTAGAAATAAAATCAAGGGAACCACTCAATATTAAGTATTAGTATATGATTTAAATTTATATATTATAATTTTAATGCAATAGGGTACGTAGGATAATTTTTGGGATAAAAACAAAATGAATGACAGCAGAGTAGATTCTGGTTGATGGCAATAGAAATTGAGAGTCAGTTTCCTTATATAAGAACTAAGGTATATATGAGTATTTACATGATCCTTTGATGTGGAGTAAACATCATGTTTAAGGTTGGCCGTTTGTTAATCTGGTCCTGTGCTAATCTGCATAGGTGCATCTAAGAGGAATGCGTTTTATTCTCTTGGGATGCCAACAAGGGCAATATTAATTTGCACCTATATCGTTTTCGGTGCTAAGACCAAGGGGGGAAATGTTGTTCAAAGCGGCCAACCCAAAAGCTCGCCTTCCTGTTGTTCTCAACAGCTTGGCACTAGTGAATCAAGTCCCAGGCGGATGAAAAAACAACCAAATCCAAGGCCACCCCAGGGAATCATTCTTCCGGAAACCTTTTGTGTATTTTCGCATACTGTTTTTCAAACTGGATACCCGTCAGAAGTAATCTCAAGTTTATTGACCAAATTGCGATCCAATCCGGCCATGTGTTATTCTGCTGCCTGATTCTTTCGGAGCTGTTGCTTGGGGCTGAGACCAGGATGATGGACTCGTGGACTTGTAGACAGCTCCATAATCCATTGATCTTAACTGAATGAACGATTGGTAGCAAAGTAAAGAAAGAAAATTTTCATTCAATCAACGGGGCGGCGCAGCAAGCTGGTACCTCCCTTCAACGTCTCTCAGCTGCACGAAAAATATAGGCTGAGTCCTGAGTTATTTTTCAGGCCACACTTAGGCAATCAGATTGCATTGCCTCAGAAGGGTCCACCCGAAGGAATACATATGTCAGATGAATACAGCGTAAACGCTAATAACACGAATCATTAGCTAGGCAAACGGTAAAGCGCCAAATGCGGGGGTCCTTGACTATGCAGTATCAAGAAGGCTCTCCACAAACCACAATTCCACTAGTATGGTGCAAAAAAGCTCAAAGCATTTGATATCCCCTCAAAGAAACCTTCTGAAAGATTTACATGGACGCTTCTTGCGCGAACTTGTAATCTCCTCATTTGATTAATGCGAAGGCGGAGTGATGAGCCTCTCCATCTCGCAACTCCGTAAGACGGAGTATCCCAACGCCTATCGGCCTGCGCAATGCGACTGTATTTTTCAATTTCAAACAACTGGCTATCGCGATATACGCGTACACAAGAATTCAACTCGATCGGGGACTTCCACCCCAGACAGCTACCCGAACAACCCTGCTGGCGCTGCCTCGGTTGGCACCCCACAGGGGCGATGAGCAGCCACTAGGGTTGCAACCTCCGCTGCCCATTGGTGTCTCCCAGACAATGCAAGCCACCAACCTGCACTGGAATGATCAGATGTTGAAGCCTGGCGCTGCGCCTCGTGTCAACACGGGAGAACGTCAGGCCTTTTCTCGAGTCTCATGTTGCAGGACACAAAGCCACTCGCAAGTTCGGGATAAGAGTCTTTCGCTGGAACCTCGCTTTATCTTCCCTTCGTTCTTCCACAACAACCTCATCTGCCAACATGCCAACTCGATAATCTGGAGGCTCGCTTTCAGCAACACGGTCGATTCTCAATTACTCCGTCGCGATGAAGCTGCTATTCAGGCAGATTAGGGTGTTGGTGCAGAAGGACCTCTACCTCCTCTTCAATCCCAAGAGTCGCTTCACCACATTATGGCGCGCTGTCTATATCCCGCTCATCTTCGCGATCTACATGTCGTTCATACTCAAGGTCTATTGGCCGAAAGAGCAGTATGGCATTGGATCACCAACTCAGGTGCGGTCCTTGGCCGATGCGTTCCATCTCACGACAGGAGGGCGCGATACCTTCGTCATGGTCAACGCCGTCAATCCAGGAGGAGATGTCGACAAGGTCATCCAATTGATTGCTCAGTCTCTTACATCTACTGGAAAAACGATCAAAATCACCGACAATGTCATCGATATGATTCAAACATGTCAAAGCAGTCTTCAGGGAACCACGAAATGTTATGGCGCTGTCGTCTTCAATTCCTCGCCCAATGAGGGACCGTGGGGAGTCTGGAACTACACGATCCGCTCGGATGCTTCCTTTGGAACCAATGTTGATATGTCAAAGACGACAAATGACGTGGAAATATATCAGATACCCCTCCAGCATACAATCGATGCTGCAATCGCCACTGTCAACAGCACGGGAGATGCTGTGCCACTTGCATCAGTTGACGAGTACCGTATGTACTATTTGGCTTCAAAGTCTGCTCGGCTAACCATCTACAGCCTTCACATCCGAGACTCAGCAAGCTTGGAAGAACGGCATCACAGTCTCAATCCAGAAGGGAATTTACGGCTACATCGCCATCGTTTGGTACATCGGCTTCGTTGGTGTTATGTATCAACTAGTTGGACTGATGGCTAAAGAGCGAGAGTTTGGGATTTCTGATCTCGTTGAATCCATGATGCCAAATGTTCGTCGCTGGGAACCTCAACTGGCTCGATTGGTAGCTCATCACATCGCGTTCACCATCGTGTACGCTCCGAGCTGGATCCTCATGGCCATCTTCTTCAAAATCGGATTGTTTCCCCATGGCTCCATTGGGATCCTGATTATCTTCTTCATTCTGGCTGGTCTCGCTCTCACATCATGCAGCATATTCGGAGCAGCATTCTTCAGAAAAGCTCAATTGAGTGGCATAACAACCGTGGTATTGGTCTTGCTTCTCGGTATCATCGCGCAGATTGAGGTGAAGAAGATGAGCGCCGCAACAGTTGCAATTCTGGGCCTCCTCTTTACACCAATGACATTCGTCTTCTGCCTCTCCTCCACGTCTAGATTTGAAGCCAATCAAATTCCAATCAACATCCTTCATGTCGCTCCCGGCAGCACTTGGAACCTCGCCCCAGGTATCTTCTGGATCTTTTTTCTCGTTCAAATATTCGCATACCCCTTCTTGGCCGTCTATACAGAAAGATGGTTGTATGGTACTGCTTCGAAGAGAGCTCGAAGAGAGGTTTCTTGGGACGACGGCGAGAAGACAACCCCTGTTAGATTGACAAGCTTTCGAAAGGTTTACCAGCAAAACTTCTTCTTACGGTTCGTGGCATCCATACTTGGGCACAAATCTACACCCGTCGTTGCAATGGATGATCTTTCGCTCAGTGCTCTCCAAGGTCAGATTATGGTTTTGGTTGGTGCAAACGGATGCGGGAAGACGACTGTGCTGAATGCGATCGCCGGATTGAGCAGCATAACTGGAGGATCGATTACCATTGATGGTTCTGGTGGAATCGGTCTGTGTCCACAGAAGAACGTGCTCTGGAATGGACTTACGGTCGAGCAGCATGCGAGGATCTTCTACACATTGAAGACAGTGAATCCAACTGATATGATCCAAGATATCAAAAAACTGATCAACCTCTGCGGTCTTGATGAGAAGCGTAAGTCATACGCCAGGACACTTTCGGGTGGACAGAAACGAAAGCTTCAATTGATCATGATGTTGATTGGAGGAAGTCGTGTCTGCTGCGTTGACGAAGTTTCTGGAGGACTCGATCCACTTTCTAGGCGTCGTGTTTGGGATATCCTTCTCGCAGAGAGAGGAAGGAGAACATTCATTCTCACGACTCATTTTTTGGATGAAGCAGAATACCTCGCTGATCACATGGCCATCATATCAAGAGGCCGTTTGAAGGCCGAAGGCTCAACATCGGAACTGAAAGCTCGACTTGGAAATGGATATCGATTCTCTGTGCCTCCTGGAACTGAAAACCTGGACGAACACGACATTGCTGGACTTTCGGGCAAATTACATGCGGAAGAAACATTTTCCACCACAGATACGCAGGCTGCAATGGAGAAGATCAAGAGCTACCAAGCAGCAGGTGTCAAGAATTACCAAATTGCGGGACCGACCATCGAAGAAGTTTTCATGAAGTTGGCAGTTGAGGAGGATGCTAATACGGAGCTGGGAGAGCAAGTCGCACACGAGCACTTCCTAGCTCCCTCTCCTCCTTCCGGAGCAGATGGTCATGAAAAGGGATCCGTGCTCGTCGATGTCAAGACAGCCGAGTCAACACTCCTGGCGGGTCGCCGCATTGGATCAGTACCCCAAGCTTGGATCTTGATCAAAAAGCGACTGCTCATCCTGCGTTGGAACTGGGTGGGCGCCCTTGCATGCTTCTTGATTCCGGTCATTGCAGCAGGCATGGTCACTCTACTTTTAAAGCAGTTTGAAAATCCAGGCTGTGCTTTCCTTGATCAGATATCGCTTTCTGACAACTTTAATTTGTCGAATAATCTGCAAACAGAGCTAGTTGTCGGACCCCCTGATGCTCTGACACCACAGCGGCTAGAACTCTTTTCTCGCTCTCTGCCAAACAGCACGCAGGGTGTGAATGCCAGTACTCTTCTGTCATCGGTTCATATTGTCGATACTCTCAAAGACTTTAATGACTTCACTGACAGCAACTTTACGACTATTGTTCCTGGTGGACTTTACCTTGGAGGCCCTGGCGAGATCCCAACCTTCAATTATCGGTCGGATATTGGCACGTTAGGTATCTATTCAGCGATATATGTACAGAATGCAATGGATATTGTGCTTACGAATCAATCCATCGTCACTTCATACGGTATTTTGTCTCTATATGTATGAAGATATTTAATGCTAACAAAATCAGCTGTTTTTGACATTCCATGGCCGACGAATACTCAAGATTCGCTGCAGTTCGTGTTCTACTTTGGTCTCGTCATGGCTTGCTACCCTGCTTTCTTTGCTTTGTATCCTACAATCGAGCGTTTGAGGGGTATAAGGGCACTGCAGTATTCGAATGGTGTTCGAAGTCTTCCCCTGTGGTAAGTAAAGCATTCAAGTCTCACTGTAATTTTCTGACTTCAGTACAGGCTGGCTTACTTGATATTCGACGGAACCATCGTGCTTTTCA
Organism: Hyaloscypha hepaticicola; assembly: GCA_002865625.1. Classification (NCBI taxonomy): domain Eukaryota; kingdom Fungi; phylum Ascomycota; class Leotiomycetes; order Helotiales; family Hyaloscyphaceae; genus Hyaloscypha; species Hyaloscypha hepaticicola. The sequence continues at coordinate 540,350 of KZ613466.1, read as the reverse complement.
TCAGTGCCCTCATTACCATCATCTTTGCATCCTCCGTACCCAACGCATGGTGGAACATTGGCGATTTATTTGTCTGTCTGTTCCTCTATGGCATTGCCTCGATCCATCTGTCCTACACCATATCACTCTTTGCCAAATCACAGCTAGCAGCTTTTGCATTTTCAGCTGGTGGTCAAGCGTACGTGTTCCCCACTTATAGTTGCTGCCCAATTGACAAGATATCAGCTTAATGCTAGTCCTCTACATGAGCGCCTACATGACCATCGTCGCCCGCTCCCCACCCGATCAAGTAATGTCCCAAATCCTCCTCGTACACTTCACACTCGGCATCATAACCCCCATCGGCCAACTAACCCGCGCCATGATAATCGGTCTCAACCTCTTCTCCGTTCTCTGTGTCGGTGCTCCGCCAGTTAAATCCACCCATCCTGCAGACATAAAATTCTATGGCGGACCGATCGTCTATCTAATCGGGCAATCCCTCTTCCTCTTTGCCATCTTCATCTGGTACGACCATAAATTCGCCATCAAAGGCCTGCAACGCTCTCATACCCAGCCAGACCCCGAGGACACAACAACCAACGAACCAGAAGTCTCCTCCGAAATCGCACGCACCACCTCCTCAAACTCAGAAGATGGGTTGAGAGTCCTACACGTTAGCAAAGCCTTCAAGTCAATATCCACCGGAACGGTAAATGCGCTGGACAATTGCACCTTTGGAGTGAAGAGAGGTGAAGTCTTCGCGCTCGTCGGTCCAAACGGCGCAGGAAAAAGCACCACGATCTCCATGCTCCGCGGCGAAGTCCGCCCAGACTCTGGGTCCCTCTATATTCTATCCCACCCCCTGTCTACCGCTCTCGAAGATGCACGCTCCCATCTAGGAGTATGCCCTCAACACGATGCTCTCGATCAAATGACCGTCCTTTCTCACCTCCGTTTCTACGCCAACATCCGCGGTGTCTCAAATATCGAATCCAACGTTCAAAATCTTGTCCGAGCGGTGGGCTTGGAACCATTTAAAGATCGCATGGCCAACAAGCTCTCCGGCGGGAACAAACGAAAACTCAGTCTCGCCATCGCGCTCGTCGGTAACCCGGAAGTCTTGCTCCTTGATGAGCCGTCTTCGGGTATGGACCCTCTCGCCAAGCGCTCAATGTGGAAAACGCTTTCGCGTTTCGTTCCTCATCGGTCGATACTGCTCACTACGCACTCGATGGAGGAAGCAGACGCGCTGGCGGATCGGGTGGGCGTGTTGGCGAAAAAGGTGCTGGATATTGGAACCACCGGTCATTTACGCACGAAATACGGATTCGGGTTCCACGTCCATTTGGTCCTCAAATCTGCTCCAAACTCTACACCGGAAGAAATGCAGAGCATCAAAACGTGGATTGAGGAGAGATTTCCTGGCGCGGAGGTGGAGAGGGAGGCTTGGCTTGGACAGTTACGATTTAATATTCCGTCTGCCCCTCCCTCCTCTACTTCTCCTGATGTCGTGACTTCGGAGTTTCCAACGAAAGGAGAAGGAGGAGGTCCCAGTGTGGGGAGTTTGTTTGTGCTCTTGGAAGAGAATAAGCAGAATCTAGGACTCGAGTTCTACTCTGTTAGTGTTAGTACATTCGATGAAGTTTTCCTCAAGGTTATAAGGAAACATGGGGTCGGGGAGGAGGATCATGCTGAGGTTACGAGGTGGAGGAAGCTGATAGGGCATTTGAAGAGGCTGGTGCTTGTCTTGCCTTTTTGTTAGATTGTAGGAAAGGGAAATGAACTACGAGGGGGTGGGGTGAGGAGCGGTGAGTTGCGCTAAATACCACTGTGCGAACCAATTGATAGATTTGTTTTTCATGAATATAATGAGACTCGACTGGAACTTGTGAATAGGGGTTGACATAAAAAGAAGGAAAGTCTTCCGAGAAAGTGTGTTGATGAATAACGTGATTTGATCGTGAGAGCAATTGATACTTTACATTCGCCGCGAGGGTTGTGGTGGACATCTGTAGATTTGGGTGGCGCAATGTATCAAGTGACTCGAGTTATAGTAGAGGGACAGCAAGAACTGTGCTTCCCGTAGTTTGACGGCCTGGGTGAGGTTGATGAGGCATGAGGCCAGGCTGGGGAAAAATACGCGATATCGAGTATCGATACTTTGCCGCTAAATTTTCGCGAAATTTCAGGGGTGTCCAGCCTATAAATTTAGCGAGCGAATGCCTAAAATTCAGGCAGTAAGCGCTAAAAAAAAATTCGCGACTTTTAAAAATCCAAAAATCACGATTTTTACATACATAAAATATTTACTTAACTATTAAGTATTTAATATATCCTTTTAATTTAAATTATATGCATTATGATTACTTATAAATCCCAGGTCTCAGATTTATATAAAATAATATAAAGAAAGAATAATAAAATAATTACCCTTTTGGGCGAAAGTATCGATACGTATCGATACGGTATTTTTCCCAAGCCTGCACGAGGCCTTGTTGTCAAGGACTTGTTTGTAGTCATTCGCCTTGGTCTTGTCAACTCAATACCATGTACCTCAAGTGAAGACTCGAATATCGTATTCATCCTTCCACTTTATCCTAGGTTTTTGAGGGAGTCCCCAAATATTTCGACTACGCGATCCCAACCCTTCTTGTCACTCGATTTCTTGCCACACTCAATCTTGCGTAAAAACTCTACATATCTTGGATCTAAGCCTTTAAAGCGTTTACATGGTTGCCCATTACAATCTGCACAAGTCCATTTCAAGAAATTCTGCCCAAATTAAAACTCCTCCCATAATAGACCATAAACCTTTAAATCGATATTTGCCTTATATTCCCATGTCACGATCATCTCCCCTCTTTAAAGAATTTTCTTCCTTTAAGAAAGCCAGGTAAATACTGTCGAACTCAATTAGTTTTCAATATGGAAGGGTTATGCAGTTAATAAGAGGATAAGATGAAAGTATCTCACCTCTTGCTCGGAGCCAGTGTTGGAGTCCTGCCCGTGTTCCATGTCTATCATCTCTCCCGGCACGTTCCTGAGATGCATTGGAACTGGCAGGGCCGAGACTCCAGGCTCTTTTAGAGCTGCCAGAACGCTGGCCAAGCCGAGAAACACGCTCGTACTCTTTTTAGCCCTGGCCAAAGCAACCGTAGCATGCGCGAGGCTTATTCGACATTCTGGCATACCGATCTTCTCGACAGCAGAATGAGCAGCAGTGGCAAGAGGTAACAAACTATTATCAGCTATTCCAATATCATCAGATGCTATGAGGATGATATGACGAGCTATCCATAACGGATCTTCGCCAGACTCAAACATTCGTCCCAGGTAGTAAAGAGCAGCATCTGGATTGCTGCCTCGAATAGACTTGTGAAAGGCCGACATGGTATCGAAGCGACTGCTCCCCACATGATCATAAACAAGCGTTTGCGTCATCGATTTCTTGATGACTTCTTTCGTGATATTTGGACGTGTCGCTAGGCTCATGGTGAGCTCAAGAATATTCAACGCAGTACGAGCGTCACCTGCAGCGAAGGTAGCAAGATAGGTTATCATTTCAGCGTCAAGAATAGGAGGCCGAGATTGAGTCGAATATTCGAGTTCGAGGGCTCGCTCAAGTATGCTCTCGATATCGCTAACGGCCAGAGTTTTGAGGGCAAAGGTACGGCATCGTGACAGCAATGTACTTTGAATCTTGAAAGCCGGATTTCTATGAATGTAAGCATAGGCTTCTAATACCTTATCGAGACTGAGGAAGCTTACTCAGTTGTGGCGCCGATCAATGTTATCAATCCAGATTCGACAGGCTCCACTGTACAAGTCATATGTCAACTTCATCAGTAAAAGGACAAAGAGGATTTAATTGTAATTTCTTACAGAATATCTCTTGTTGTGATTTTGAAAAGCGGTGAATCTCGTCACAAAATATGATAGTATTGCGACGCGTCAACTTCTGCTCACTCCTAGCCTGTATGACTGTGAATACTTGTTTATGAAAACTCCACACAACAGTTATGAAACTTGTATGTACCTCAGAAAAGATCTTTTTGCACTCTCCAACCCCAAAATTTGTGCTGTTGATTTCTATGAACCGGCTGTTGACCATTGAAGCGATCACTCTTGCAATCGTCGTTTTGCCAGTTCCGGGACCACCCCACAATATCATTGACGGTATTCGGGCTTCCATGATTAGTTCTCGAAGCACACCATTCGGACCAACTAGCTCTTGGCCAACGATTTCGTCGAGGGTTTGTGGCCTCATTCGTGCGGCGAGAGGGAGTTGGTTTTGAAAGGGATTGCTAGCCTTCTGTCTTTTAGGAGTAAGACCTCCTCCAACAGGATCGACAGCATTGACGTCTGTAATATTTGAAGGTACGGCAGATTCCCCAGGTCTCTTGTTTCGAGCCGCATTCTCGTTATTTGGTTTCTTGGTAGGCGAGCGCGACTTATCGGCTGAGATACGTGCATCAGCTTTCCTCGCCACATTGACAGCTGCTCGACTTGCTGCGGGTCTCGTGAAGAAGGATGACATTGGTATATCGTCATCCTCTTGATCGCGCTCTGGAGAGGGGTCTTCGATGAAAGTTTGACATTCTGAATCGATATGCTGGTTGATATTTGCCGATTTGACAGGTTTTGAACAGATTGGGCATTCAACCATTGGAAATTAAAGCCAATTTTAATCGTCTGGCGATGTGATGGCGGCGAGAAACGTCGCACGATTCAGCGTTGCCACTGTTGTTCAAGAGGTATGAGATCAGTCGAATGCCTTACTCTTGATTTGAAGAGATAGAGTATGTGTAAATTAATTCATGGAACAAATAAATGAGTCAGAGGCGGTGACGATCACTACCCTCGAAAGATAGGCTTTTTCTGACTGAGACATTGACGACACAATCTCCCTTTGCAAGGTCACACAAGACTTTGGCTCTACCCCGCCCGCGGAACCGAAACAAGCCACATTTCTCCACTTTCTTATGAAGGCACTATTCCGAGTGGTAAAGAACCCTGGAAATGGACGTTGAGCACAGACCGGAGGCCTGTCGTCAGATCGGGTGACGTTGGAAGGTTCCGGGGGCTGGCATGGATTGAGAAGCAATTGGAAATGTTGGTGCCACACAGCCCCCGGTCTTTGAAACCAGTTCAAGAGCTTGAAGAAGTCCATGAGCGGCTAGTCCAATGGCATGAGCCTAGTTTTGTTGGTGGCAAGAAATTGAAGTACAAACTAGCATATATTTGCAGTAATCTAAGTAAAAGGTCTTAGATCTAGGCGATCGTATATTGAAGGTGTAACTATGAGAACCAGTTGTTGCTCAAATTTCTGACTATTCATGATTTGGCACATTCGTGACATCATATATTCATGAGGGCGGGAGCACTTGACTCGATTCTTGACTCGAGAAACCTTGCATGCGACATATGTCCGAGCACATGTCAAGGATAAGTAATAAACTACACAAAAAGATAAAAGAGAAGATAGAAAATAAAGTCATAGACCAGAGGAGATATTTGTTCTAAATCAAATGAGCAAAGGAACATTCTAAAGTATAGTCTTCATATCAGCATAATATAGCAGTTATAATCTGGGATCCCTATGTAGGAGAGGAGTCTGTTCAGGCTCTCGTACTTAAAATGAGGAAGTACACCCTAACTAGACCCGAGCTAAGTTAGAGTAAAGACTGTATTCTTTATGTAAACCTGAGAATTAAAAAGCTTGGACATACCATCATATAATATCTTATTCTATATCTCACGCGAATACCCCACGTGGTAAGTAGGGTGCCTAATACCCCCATCGAAGACTAGCATTGCGTTCGACAAGACAGTCTATCCGTTCAGCTGCCACCAGCGTTGCCTGGTCCGTGCATTTTGCTAAGCGAACCAACGAAATGCCGTGTTTCGAGGTTTCAGGGATGTCTCCCTGAAATTTAGGGATCTGTGCCCCGAACTTTAGCGACTGTATCGCTAAATTACAGCGAGCTTCAGTTACAACTTTTGGTGTTCCTTGCTTAGTAAGATGGCGTCCCTGGCCGCAGCTCAACGGATAAAGCGCCGTAAAGTGACAAGCGAGAGATTCAGGGGTTCGGCTCATAGAGTGGGGGCCAAGGATGCGGGGTTATCAACATCCCCCACAGGCGAACTTAGGGATTACTCCACCCGTTCCTCCCACCTTTCCTTGCTATGGAGTACAAACAGCACTCGTCTTCTCGTCGCCGAGATTGCCCAAAGCAAATTCTGGAAGTCTGTTCCGAGGGTTTGCTAGATGGACCAGCTGACGATGTCCAAGAAATGATCAGGTCCAGGCTGTGTAATAAGTCAGTCGACTTAAGTCAGCGCTGATTAAATTTTTGAAAATCAGTTATCAGTCAGTCAGTTGAGGATATAAAATAATATAAGTCAATCAATTCGTAATATACTCAGCTAATTAGCGGCTAATCAATTGAGGTATTGGAATTTTGTGATTTCGAAGTGCCTTTAGAGGATCTTTCCCCTGTTATTATATAAGGTTTTATACTTAATATATACCTTATTATACAAGTTAAGTCTTAATAGTCTTGATTTGAGCCTGAATAGTCTTATATTTTAGATATTCCAGACTATAATTATTATAAAAACTCTTTATCCTGACCTTAAATTATTAATACTATTAATATAGTGCCTTCTAATATAGATTTGAATTCCCCTAAACTGTCTTCACGATCTATATAATTAATCTCTATTACTACAATATCTCAGTTATCGATTCCGAATACTTTCAGTCACATAAAAGGCCGTGATCCTATTCTTCGTGATATCTGTATATACTCTACACTATAATATAATACGAATTATAATCCATATACTATTCCAAGAAAGGACCTGCCTGCTGGATACAGTCCTTATATCTTTAAGGAGCCGCTATACGACAATCGACCTGTAATCGTTAATGAATTACCCAAAAACTGTATTATTACTCCTCCAGCGAAAAAGACATATTGGGCGTGGGTGTGACATCTTGGATATATAATTACTGATTCGTCTACAACTCGAAAACCTGTATTAATATAGTATTGCAAGCTCTGTAAGTATAAAGCTTATTATATATTAATAACTAATTGAAAATAGGCTATTATAATCCTAAATTTAGGAAAGGAAAGGAATATATATTTAATGTGAATACTCTCAAAAATGCCGAATAACATTTACAAAAGTGCTACTTTCTGGATAAAGGGGGAGATATATAGAGAATTCGATATAAAGGAGATAGTATATAAGTCTCTAGTATTATTAATGGAAGTTATGAATATATTATCCCTTTCTGTTAACGAGAATTCAAAAATGCCTTTATAGAATAGATTATATTAGATAATATTAAGTATTATAAAGTAGTATTAAAATAATTGAAACGAGTATTCAAAATTGCTAATATTTAAGTTTCAAGTTTAATTCCAAATTATAAAATAGTTTCTATATGGATATATGAGTTATTTGAGTATTTTGAGTCTATTATTATTCGCGAAATCGCGAATACTCGTTCTAAAATCTCAATTACCTTTAATGACTGGGGATTGAAATATAAGAAAATATTAATTATTAGAATTATTATATACTTTATTAACAAATATTACAAGAATGTAATATATTTAATTGGTCTGCCAGAGCTTCCAGATTATAGAAAGGCTAGTATTGGTATATAACTTTATTTTTGTCTCGTTCTCTGATTTCATTAGACTTTGATTTTATAGTAGTATTATTATTTTATAAATATAGTCTAGTATTACTCGTGACTTCGGGAAGCCTTTTAGCCAATTACAGGGCTTAGTGGGATTACGAGTTATACTAGACTATATTTGTAAAATAATAATATCACTGCAAAATCAAAGTCGAATATAATTATTCACTTTTTTTATTTTTTCTTCTCTTTTTATTTCTTTACTATATATTATTAAATTCCTTACTATATATCAAGCCTCGATTTTATAATAGTATTATTATTTTACGAATACGGTCTAGTATAACTCGTGACTTTACTGAGCTTTTTAGCCAATAAGAGGGTATCGGCCAAACCTTAATTACTTTCCGATATTATATGACTAATCTCATTCTACAGATTAAGTGTAGTTATATTACCTTTACTTTAATATTTTGGTATTACTAAAACTACTATTAGGTATTTTGTACTTAATAATTGTCGGTTCCCACCGGTTACGCTAAGCAGTCGTCACGTATTCGTGGGAATGCTCGTCGCGTAAAGTGGTGGTTTTCTTCTTGGTTGTTAAGTGTTAAGTGTTAGGAAGAGTAGTCGACACCTTGGTATTGCTACCCTTCCCCGGGGGGGGGGGGGGCTAAGCCTAATTTGGACTAGCCACGTAACACGTGCGCGCTGTCACATGACCAGTAATATTTACAATAATACTATACCGACACTGGAACCACTCTAAAAGTGGCTCAAAAACAGTGTCTCCTTCTGATCTGATACTGATTGCCTAATTCAGCCTAATCAAGTGCTCCCGTTCCACTAAATACGCCATTTTTGTCTTCTCTATACCCGTATGCCCATTCCTCCTTATAGTGTGCCCATACCTTCCCAGTATCCGTGCTCGAAACTGTTAATTTCGTGTAAGCCATCGATTTCGTGCAGGTCGTTGGCGTTATATGTCGGTTTTGCGGGATTCTTAAACGTCAGGGAAGCTGAAGTGTAGGGAACGGACGACTTTCCGGGGTGTCCAGTCGTTAAGGAAGTGGAAGTATGGGGAACGGCCGTGGTTGTTATAGCCGTAAAGGCGTTGACGGTCGATTCCAGTGCTTCAGGGGTATTGGATTCCACTGGAGAAGGTCTATCAGTTGTTGATTGTGTAACTGACGATTTTTGAGGTGAAACAGCTGTCGATTTGCGTAGCCGTCGGTTTTGGGGTGTTGTAACAGCTGTCGATTTGTGTAGCCGTCGATTTGGAGGGTGTGGCAGCTGTCGATACGTTGCTGCCGATTTTGGAAGTGAGGCAGCTGTCGATTTGTGTAGCTGCCGGTTTTGAGGTGATCCGTAAAGGGGGTCGTTTTTACGGAGGAACGAGAGGTCTTGAGATCGTATTACGTATAACTGGCCAAGAATCTGAAGCTGAACCTTCTCAATTGACGCTATTGACGAAGTTGACGAAGTTGACGATATTGACGAAGCTGTTGATGAAGCTCTGGATACTTTGGAGGTTGACGAAGCTGACGATTTTGAGGAAGCTCTGGATACTCTGGAAGAAACGGAGGAAGCTCGGGATCGAGGTGATTTGCAGACCTTTAGGTGACGAAACAGCGCGTTCCTGCTGTTGAAGTCCTCGTTGTAATGCCGACAGGTGGAGGGTTGAGGAAGGCACCTTGATTTCGGGGCGGGTTGAGTCTTCGGTCGATTTTGAAGTCTCTTTTGCTGCTGACGAAGTCGCTGTTGACGTTCCTCTGGCAGTTCCTTGTATTGTAAGTGAAGAGGAATCGATTCCTGGTGAAACGAAGCAAAAGGGAGGTTGACCGGGCTTTGAGGAGGAGGTGTGATTTCAGCTGGTGGTGCTGGTGGTGTTATCGGCTTGTTATACTCCTTAAGGAGCTTAAGCAAGCTTTGGATAACGTCTCCTTGTGAAACGTCAATATCCCAGTTCCGTAGTTGTTCCCTAACCTTCTCAAGATAAGGCTGTTCAAGCCGGCTGAAGTCCTTAGCCGTAAACGTCTTGAAATCGTTGCAAAATTCACAGAACCACTCGAAGGCATCAGGGCCTGACGAGCTCTTAAAAGCGTCATTTAAGTCATATAACCTGGCGTTTGTGTATTCACGAATCTCACGATCCGTAGCAGTTCCTAAATCGATCCTCCAATAATGTCTTCTATATAGTTTGTCCCATGTATCCCAATCCTGGTCCATACTGGATCACGGTCTCTGGAGAGGTGTAAGCGCAGGATTGAGTATGCCTAGCCACTGGTTGAGAGTATTAGTCCGCAGACAGTAAACTCGCGCAGAGAACTAGTAAGCCTTTCAACCGTTGCAAAGGGACTTCCTATTCCCGGGTATTTGCAGTACTAACACAGGTCCTGTTCCAATATATATAAGTTCGGTTGCCAGTCGATTAAGGCAGGAGGTAAGGAAGGGGGCTGCCAGTCGATCAAGGCAGTGGAGGTGGCAATTGAGGTCGAAGTGCTGCAAAGAGGGTTTCGTAAAGAGGTTTCGTGGAGAGGGTATCGAAAAGGCAGTGATTTCGAGAAGGTAGGAGGTTGGGAGGGTATTGTAAAGAGGGTCTTGCAAAGAGGGTTGTTTTAGTATCGTAAAGATGTGATTTCGAGGAGGTAGGAGGAGGTTGAGAGGGTATCGTAAAGAGGGCGTAATTTAGAGGGTTTCGGGCTGAGAGTTTGGGGTTTTGGTATTAAAGCTGGTGCCGTAAAGCTGGTGCCGTAAGCTGGTGAAATACAGGAGCCTCTGACCAATTAAGGTAGCTGCTCTTTGATTTCTGGTGACTTGATCAAGTGCTGTAAAAGCTGGTGCAGGGGGTTTAGCTACTGGTGTTTCTGATCTGAATCTAGAAACTGATCAGTGTCGGTTCTCACCGGTTACGCTAAACAGTCGTCACGTATTCGTGGGAATGCTCGTCGCGTAAAGTGGTGGTTTTCTTCTTGATTATTAAGTGTTAAGTGTGAGGAAGAGTAGTCGACACCTTGATATTACTACCCTTCCCCGGGGGGGGGGCTAAGCCTAATTTGGACTAGCCACGTAACACGTGCGCGCTGTCACATGACCAGTAATATTTACAATAATGCTATACCGACAATAATATACTAAACAATAATATTACACTTATTGAATTCTCAAAAACCTTGAAATTCGATCCAAAAGTCAAAAGATTATATTATATAGAATATATATTAAATCTGATTATTAAAGTCTACTTATTTGGATAAGATATATCTGATTTTAAGGCCAAATTCAAAGAACAAGGACTTTAAGGTTATCGGAAGATATGAAGAGATCGAGGTGAACTTGGAAAGTTTCACAATTTAATAATATATATTATAGTATCCGGGAAGTATATAGAATTATTTACAGTTCTATAATCAATTGAGAATATTGGAAAAGTAATAAGTAAAAGGTGAAAGCTCGTCTTGGATAGGGATATATACTAGAATATAATATATTCTATAATTCGATATACTTTGGAACTGAAATAAGCCCTTAATATATATATATTACAGTTTCGGAACTCTTCTAATATTCTCGATACTGAAATATATAAAGAGGATTTTTTAACGGAATCTGATTGGAAGAACCTGGAACTGATTAAGGGTTAACTGGAGTCTCTTTTTCATATAACGAAAGTACTAGAGGGTAATATGGACTTCAAAGACAGTAACTGTAAAGTGTCTTATAGTTATTTAGGAGAGCTATTCCCTATTTTCGAGTATATTCTCACTTACTTCGAAAATCTCACAAATCAAGTCGAAAATGGCAAGTTTAATAACTACCCGGGTATTATACATTCAATTAATAAGACATGGAATAAGGCCAAGGATTATTATAGTAAGATAGACCAATTAGTAACTTGGATAGCCTCAACTATTATAAATCCTATATTCAAGATAAACTATTTCGAGGATAAATAGACTGGGAATAAGAGTCAGTTTCTATATATCGCTAAAGTAAAGGTAAAGAAGCTTTAGGATAATATATATAAAGGTGAAAACGTTATTATATAACCTTAATCACCTCCTTCACCTATTCCACCTGTTAATTACCTTACAAGTATACTCAGTCAGATTGCTCCTCAACTGGCTATACCGACTAGGGTATTATTACGGAAGGATCAGTACACCCAATACCTAGAGGAACCATATAGTAAGATGCCTATCATGGAATACTGGTAATCAAAGGAGTATAAATAGCCTCAATTAGTATCGATAGTATTCGATTTCCTAGCCGTTCCGGTCATGAGCTCGGAGTGTGAGCGGGTATTTTTATTATATGCAAAATAGACTACCCCTGAAAGCTCACGGCTAACAGGAGATATATTATAGTATCAGGAATATCTAAAAAAACTGGTAGAGGAGGGGGGTAATTCAGATATTACGAGCCTATAATACGGCGATAATCGACTGGGGGTCAGATAATTCAGAATAAAATTCATGATTTTTTTAATATAATCTTATAGCTAATCAGCGGCTAATCAGTCAATATTAGTCAGTCAGTCAGTTGAATATTTTTTTTAGTCAGTCAATAGTTAGTCAGTTCAAATATATCCTCAACTGATGACTGACTGACTGACTTATTACACAGCCTGATCAGGTCACTGTGTCAATTTTGCCTCGACTATGGCCTTCTGCAACGCATGTCTCAGTTCTCTCTTAAAATCGGAATCTTCAAGAGCAAATGAAGCTATCTATCCATACGGAAGCAGAGAAGACCTTCGGTCCCGATCAGCATGCTCCTTTTGCAGACTCGTTAATCGTCTAATACCGCACGATCTTCCGCCCTCGACCCAAATACGAGCCCGACCTCGTCTGCAACACCCACAAGACCGCCAATTAGAGATTTACGCAGGAACCCAACTTCAGATGAGCGTTAAGATTGTGCATCAGGGTCCTGATAAACCTGGTCTAAAGATAGGTAGATATGTCCGGAGATGGAACCTACTGAGATCTGTGTGTATCTCCAGCGCTGCGAAAACAGCCACAACCATTCTCGCCTCCAAGATAATCGGCTGTACCACACGCCAATAGATCTCACTTTCATAAGTGTGCCAGAAGGTCGGCTTGTGAGAGGATCATCTCGAGATAAGTATTTTGCCCTCAGCTATGTCTGGGGAGGAAGATCTATTTTCCAAACCACTACGTCAAATAGGTCCATCCTTCGGGGAGCCCGGGAGCCTCACAAGCATTATGAAGAAGATTCCAGCTACTATTCAAGACTCAATTGCACTTATGCAATCGATGGGTGAGCGCTACCTGTGGGTTGATAGTTTGGTATGAACCAAACTTGTAGCAATGTAAAGATTAGTGATTAACACCCATCAATGCATTGAACAGGACAACAAATCTCAGAAGCACACCCAAATATCACAGATGGACAGTATATACAGTCAAGCAGTTGCAACAATCGTTGCTCTTTCAAGCCTGGATGCTGCTTCGGGCCTACCCGGAGTTCGAAAGGACAGTCTACTCCCCTCAAATGCTTCTGAAACCATCTACGAACTCGGAATTCGATGCCTTCGTAGTTAATATTTCTAAACTCGCAATCCATCAATGTGCTATTTGCGACAAGATGACAATAGCCAGACAGACTTCAAAGGAGTCTGCGGAGCTGTGATCTCATCAGAAGGTGATCTATAAAGCGTTGAGCAACATTCAACGGACCTAGTACTGCTTTCTCGATTCTCGCCTCTCTCCTCAAATGAGAGACATGCAGACTCGAGAGGCACTGATCCTGATTGGAACTACTTTGACGGGAGTCTCCTCGAGATCCGAGAAGGGTGTCTGCTTAATCTTATGATTATTGCCTGGGATGCTGAAAGAAAATTTGCGGAGCGGATTGGGCTGTGTGTGCTCCGTGAGGACATATGGAATAAGCTTGATCCCCAGATGATGCATATCAAATTGGCTTGATCAGAGTCACTGCCACAATACTGCCGGATCCCATGTGTAAACAGAGCTCCCATGACCTTCGGTTGAATGGTTTTTTGCATCAATTCTCGCTTTTTCCGACAAGCCGACATTCTCTTGGCAGTGTTTTACAGCTTCGCATGAATGATAAGAGGCGGGAGGAGAGGGAGATGAGGATGGAGGAGAGAGGCATGATCCAGGACATAGATGTGGAGGTGGCTTTGGGGGCGGTAGTAGTAAGGCCAAGGAAGAAAAGCGTAGTCAGTGAAGGATTGACAAGTCACGTACATCATCACATCACAATATCACTAGAACAAAAGATACGATCATGAATGCATGGCATTACTACTTCTTCAATACACACCACCGGCCTTCTCCCCCTTCTGCTAATATCAACATGGTATAACACACAATGCCACCCTCCTTCCCAGCCACTCATCCATCCATCCATCAACTCATACAACGGCGTGAGCCAATCTGCTTTTCTCTTCTCTTCTTTTGTTTTTCCTTCCTTTGCCCTACAGAGAACGAGCAACGAGCTTTTGTGCAGAAAAAACGCAGACCCAAAGCTTTAATCGAGAAAATACAGTCTCCACACCCTTTTCCCATCCCATTCCCTCCACCATGCAGCAGCCGTGAAGCATATATTCTCTCAAACGATAAAAAGGAAAATGTTGTGTAAAACCTGCACCGTATCATGTATAATAGCAAACCCCATCGAGAACGCCAAATGCATTACCCAGGGGAGAAAAAGAAGAAAACGGCAAAATCAATCGCTAAAACGCTATTCAAAGTGGGGTATCAAATCGAAGTCGGTTCAGTTCTATTCGTAAGGAAAACGGTTTCGGTACGTCGTGTCATAAAGGTGATGATTCAAATCGGTGTGGCAGAAACACTGCCACTGCGTTCCTTGTCCCTCGAATGCGTCCAGGCGAAGATGTCAAACTTGTCCTTCTGGGCTGTATTCCAGCCATTCTGGGCATCGATCGGACTCGGCTTCGGGTGGGTGATCTCTCGTGGTTCGAGGAGTAGTGACTTGCGGTAGTATTGCTGCACGTTCTCAATCTCGGAGGTTGACTTGACGCGCACGATCTGCGCCTGGATCCACTCTTGCAGTTCCGGGATCTCAGTGAGCCGGTAAGGGATCTGGAAACGCTGAAGTTCGCCAATAATCTTGGCGGTGCGGGTATGCTTGTCGAAGTTGATGACGGACATGCCTTCACTGTCGCCCAGGCCGGGGAGTTGTTTGGTGGATGGATTGCCAGCGTCGACGAAGGTTAGGTCGGTGAGGTAGGTACCGACGAATGGGAGACACGGAGGCACGTGGTCATGGAGTCTTCGACGGAGGACGGCATAGTTCTTGTCTGGCTCCACAATTGCTTGAAGTCCCTTAAGCATGTCTCTTCGCTTCACTGACACGGCATCCCAAGTACGCTTCAGTCGTACAATAGTGGATGAGTTCAGGGAGCAGATGATGGCCATCAACGAGTCGTAATTGTTGAGTTCCAAACACTTGTGCGCGATCTTGATCCAGTGCTTGATAATGACTGCGCGCTTCTTGGCATCATCGTATTGGAGAATAGTATCTGCAACCAAGTTTGAGAGATCTGTTGACAGTGTTGACATTGCTCGAACATTCACTGCATTCGAGCCGGATCGCTTCGTCCATTCCGATCCAAGAAGTTCCTCAGGTAGGATCGCGCAGAAGATGTTCATCTCCTTGATCGTCAACTGTCGCGCCAGTTCCAGAGGATCGAAGTCGAGGATTGTAGGATTGCTTCCGCCCATCTTCCAGTTCTTCAGGAGGGCTATTTGGCTCTTGCTCATAACGGCAGGTGGTAATGGCGTATCAGCGGGGATGTACTGTGAAATTGACGTTGAAGTCTTGCCCATCGAGGATACCAACCGTGGCACGAGAGGGCCTTCGTGAGAAGAAACTTTCTGAGCTAACTCCAATACTCTTTTTCCAGCAGCAGGGAGAACTCTGCCGAGTTTATCTTGCGCAAAGGGTTCAATGACGACTAATGCCTCGTGATCTGATAGATCCCGCCAATGAGATTCTAGCCACCCTTTGAAGATATTGTATACCCGCAATCGCACGGGACCTGCGATGTGTGGGCTCTCTGCAACGTAATCAAATCGGTCTACCAAAGCTTTCGCCAGCTCCACAGGTGTGGCAAATAATCGGAAGGTGAGGTAGAAGGTCGAAACAAACATCGAGTCGGGTGTCGAATCGTGTGTTGTAAGTCGCTCAACTAGCGCTGGCAGTGTACCACCAGTGATCTGTCCCTCCTTGTTATGTAGTAATTCGTGCGCATATGTCTTCTCTAGCATTTTCGATTCGCCTTCATCCGCATCATCCGCCAGCGTCGATTGGCTACCACTTACGCTTAAATCTGAAATTGAGGGTTGATTTCTTGGAACGTATACTGAGTTATCTGGGGATGTGGCTCGAGTCGATGTCTGCGAGATCATACTCGATTCTGAGTCACGCATGCTACTGAGATACGTGCTGCTTGTCCCGGCATTTGATATCGCAATGCTTCTAGCTCGGAAAGACGGTTGGAAGTCTCCTTCGATTGATTGCTCGGAAGGACTGTAGTCATCCTGGGTTAAGAGTGGGCTAGACATCTTCGGAATTGGCGGTAGCATTGAGTTCTCCTTTGTATCTACAGAAGGTATCGCAACTGTCTCATGTTCAATGACGGGCTCGAGTCCTCCTGGCGACAATCGTGCAATGGTATCCTCAACAATCGGCGGCGATCCTAATGGTACTTCTGGAAGAGGCTTCTCATAGCTGGGGATGACAAGGGGGGGAGGAGGTGGTCGACTTGCCGGTTCTAGTGGGGTGGGATCTTGAAATGTAGGTTCTTGAGGTGCGGGTTCTACTGTTGATGGTTTGGTCTCTTCGACAGACGAAACGCCGATTGACGCTATATCGATACCGAGACCTTCGACTTGCGGCTCGAATTCGAAGTCTCCGATCCGCTCGATGACGGACTTTGTCTTCGACACGCATTCTCCAGCTGCCTTCACGCAGTCGGTTGCAGCCATCGAGAGACGTCCGTTTTGTTGTGGCATCACCACATCCTCCTCTTCCATCCCCGAAGCCGTGATGATATCCCTTGCGGCGTTCACAAGCTTGTTGATCCGGTTGTACATCGTATTTCGTGCTGGATCTAAGGCTTCAGCACTCTGAAGGTCATGTGCACAGATCACCTCGACCACAAGTAACATTTCTCGCCCCGCAGTTACAGTCTGTCGCACTGACCAGATGAGTTCTGCTGATGACTGCGATTGAAGTTGCAATCGACCGATAAACGAGGCCAGGTGCGACAGAAACAAATCATGGCTAGCGTTCAGCTTCTCAGAGACCAGATTTTGTCGTTGTGCAGCAGGTATTGACGCTGATAATCGATGCGAGATGGATTGTCTCTTGACATGAGCCGAGGCTGGCCGTGCAATTGACAAAGGGCGGGAGGTGGAATTGATAGGAAAAGTGGATGACATTCGTTTGTATGACTGTGATTGTCTTTTTGTTTGCTCGTACACGGTTGACAAGCAGCTTCCCGAGCTGTGACTCGAGCTTCTGCGAGATGCCGCGTCGTATGCAGGGTCCACCTGCTGTGTACCCTCGAAAGACGTCGAGTCTGCTGGAGGCGTCGGGGGGTTGTATACTTCTTCGGCCACGGTTGCCATCACTCTGTGAACCGGTTGCTGCCGTGATCGAATATCATCTTCGAGGACGTCCAGAAATCTGACACCCCGGGTAACTATCTTGAACGCCTTCAGAATCATTTCATCAATCGTGTTGTTGATCTCATCCTCATTGGTTTGAGGGTGATCAACAGCGGTGTATTCTTGTAAACGTTTTGCGGTCTTGACCAGAGATGAAAGGTCCGACAGCAGCACCTTTCTGTTCTTGCGTAAGCCATCGTTGCTCTGAACAAGGTTGCATTCTCGTGTCAAGCAGTTCGATCGTTCCTGCGAATTGTTAGCACGTTCATGTTTACGTCCGGATCCGTAGCACGTACTAATAAGTATCGAACACCTGCAATAATGCCCCGCATGAACTCCTGATTGGAAAATAATTCACTGTCGCGTGTCATTGGACTTCGTAAAAGATCCCAAAAATTCAACAGCGCTTTCAGAAGATTTTTCATGGATTCAGGTTCATACGCTTCGCAATAATTCGTGGGCAACCAACCTCGGGCGCCCGATACGAGGAGGGTCCCATCTGCCCAGCCGTTCGTATGAATAGAATGAACCAAAATCACGTCTCCCTCATTCAACGGTAGCGTGACAGTAGTATCTGAGATGGCGTAGGTGGGCTGAAAAGGGTAGAACGCGCGGAGGAAGTTGTGGAAGACGGGTTGTTGTGGTTCTATATGTTGGCGGAGGTCCTCCTGGGAGCCATTTGGCGTGGCTGGAGGCGTGATCTGCGATTGACTGCTTCTCGAGTCTCCTGTCATGTTACTGGCGCGTGAGGATAAATTCCTTCTGTGACTGGAAGCGTTACTCGATCCACGAGACCTGTCTTTGTTGATGGACAACGGTGCTACGTGAACGCTGGAACGCACTGGCTGATCTCCTTCCGTCACCATGATGGGCCACCTTGAAGGACTACCATGAGATGTAGAAGAGGATGGTGCCCGTGGTGGTGAATTGTCCCTCATAGAATGCAATCCTCTAATCCTCCCCAGATCTCTTCAATTTCCTCCACAGAAGCGTGATCGTGGGATGGAGTGATCGAATTGGGTGATCAATAGAATAGTATAGTGGATATACTCGGATCAGGCGGTATCTCAACGCGAGTTCGAGCCTGCTTTCAAATGTAGACCTGCGTTTCTTTGCCGGTTATGCAGTTGAAGATTGATGACCAGATTGTGACCTGCGACGAAGGATCAGTTAGCAGGAAGGTTTGCAATAGCTTTGCTGAATGTTGTGAAGTTGGGGAGAAGAGGAATGCAGTGAGGGGGCCCAGGAATGTCACGATTGACTGGGCCCGTGCCTGACAACTGCATGCTCACATCGGGCTGGGTCAAGGGTTTCGGGAAGACTCACCAGTCAACGAGCTCTTCATGCACCAGCAGACGGTGATGCCGGGTTTTGTTTTTCCTTATGCCGACCTAGCTGCCTCAAGGATGTAAGTTCTTGTCGCAGTTGTATGTTGGTTCCTTCCTTTTCCTCCCATGAGTTGCGGTCCTTGAGTTGGCAGGGAGAAGCTTGCGATGCTGCTCGCTCGTGCCTGACCCCTGGACTCCCGCAAAGAAACTCTTATGCTTGGGGCTTCGAGCCAGAATATGACGATGATGTTGGGCCAATGGAGGGAGAAGCAATTGACGTGTCAGGCTGCTGAGTTTGGTCGAAAATCGCCCATGCGTTGGTCTCGGATGATGCTGAGCGAGGGAGTGTTTTCGTGCAGCTGCAACGGGAATCCGAGCAATGCCAATGCGTGAAAGAGCTTGAAACTGCGAGCTCGAAAAGGCGAACCTCCCTCTGTGCTATTCCTGCACGCAAAACCCCGCGGTTGATTGTGCTATGCTGGGTTGTGCTGAAAATCGATTATGTGGGTGGATAGGACGTGAGGTTGTTTCTTGGTCGATATGCAAGGGTTTTGGGTCTGCGGCCTTGGAGAGTTATTGTCAGTCTGGAGAGTCGAAACAATCGGTCAAGGGCAGAGCAGCAATATGCTAGGGCCTTCGAGCTGGTCGTGGACGAGGGTGTGGGAGTTGAAGGGGAGGGGATGGAAGGATTGTAAGGTAGGGTACGGAATGCCTGGGTAGGTGGTAGGGGACGGCGGTCATGGACGAGGATGTTGAAATAATGCAAGGGCAAGCATGTGCCGGAAGGAGCGACGAAACAGAAGTCGCTCGTTCGCTCGTTCCCTCGTTCGCTCGCTTGCCCGCCTACGCCCGCTCTCGATACCGCCGTGTCGGAGCAGGTTAGTTTTTCCGCCTACGGAGGTAAAGTAATTTATTCGAGCAAATCAGCCAGTGATGCCTGCCATCCAAGACACAATAATAGGTAGGTAGGTAGGTACACAAAAGCAAAGACGAGCACGATAATGACTGACTGATTGATTGAATTAGTTAGTGAGTGAGCGAGCGAGCACAATCGCGTCAGAGAGCATTGGTCTTCTTCTTGCGTGGTCGGCGAGCACGTTTATTACGGCATGGCGAAAGAAGACAGCTAGATGCACACGCAGCGTTGCACCAGATGGAGGCGTAGGCGGGAAGACAGGTCGGGGATTTTGACAGATTGCTTAGGCCCCAGGCCGCAAATTCAACGGGGACAAGAGGGTTGAGTCGTGTGGTAACAGGGGCTGAAGCCGGTGGCTGCCCCAGTTCCGAAATGGCCCAAATGGGGGTCAGTCAGAAGGCGTGGCTGTTATTGGCGGCGTCAACCGTTCTCTGGGTGCGCTGCAGGCGAAGGGGGCATTGAGAAGAGCTGAGATGATGCTGGACGAGGGCATTCAGAGATGCCAACCCACACGAGGCCCAGGGAAAGTGCGGTGCTTGGCCTGCACCTGGAAGGGGGCCGTCGCCCGTCAATCAGCCTTGTCGAAGTAAGTAGCGCCTCCAATGCCCTGAAGCCATGCTCGCTGCTAAAGTAATAATTGCAGATCTACTGTACTTTGGTGCCTCTCAAGATCACCGTCATAAGAAAAGCTTCACATGGTGATTGAGCTCCGCAGCCTCGGCTTGAAGTTCCGGCACTCACGGGAATAGGGGTAGGTATGGATCTACTTCGTAGACACTTTGTGCAGACAAGGAGATGCAGTTCGTCTCGCGTTGAATTGCAGCAGAAATCTCCCGAATGATCACCAACGCACCAACACAGCAGCAGCATGCACCATCTCTTCAGAATGGACTCGGAATCTCGTGCACCGTCGACCAGCAGGAGCAGCCAGCTACGGAGATTCGATTGTCGCCGTCATTGTCGCCTTGCGTTCGCAACGATAGTCGCTATTGAAGAATGAAACAATACACATTCAGAGGTGTATCGTTCTTGTTTTGAAACTGTCTGATCAAGACGCAAACCACCTCTCTGTGCAGCTGTTGACGCTCACAATCTCCCCCGCTCAGGGCAATTACTACGACTTGAGTCGGTCCTTCTGTCTAGATGCGCAGATTATGCCTCTCGTTTCTTGGTCCTGTTCGGACTTTCGTGTTGTTGTGATCGTGAGCGTCTCCTCGTCCAACGAAAGCGCGGATCCATCCGCTTTAGGAGATTAATCTACGCTCCGCCGCACCTCCACGATCCTCCTTTCTCTGGAGCGCGCGATTGCAGATTGCCTCAAATCTCCAACCGCTGTTTTTCGTGGGCTGTATTGTTTCGGCTTTCATATTGTTTTCGTTCTCGTCGGCGGCAGCATCAGCCTCAGGGGGGAGGGGCTGAAGGGGAAGGGGAAAGGGAGAGAAGAAGAAAGAAGTGATCTTGACTCTGGGATGTCATTGAGATACACAGGGTGATTGAGACACTTCTTTCACTTTCCGTGGCCTCCACTGCCCTGCTGTGGAGACTTGGTGGCTCCAACATGGCAACAACCTCTCTCTCCTTCTCTCAGGCTCCCCAGCAGTCCCAAGAAGCGGCGCGCCCCCCTGCAGCGTGGGGTTCGAGAGAGCCAAGCAAAACCCCAGCTTGCAACAAGGACCCCTAGCACGTGCTGGCGTGGTCATGGACCGGCTGCTTGCACCACTCAGTCGCCTCCATTTTCACGCCTCTCCCAGGGACCCAGGAGCTTCCAACCGCGCCCGTTCGCGGAAAGTTTTTGATGTCTTGGACTCCAAGCCCTGACAGTCTGTGCCTTTCCATGTTCAGGCTCCCAAGGCTGCTACCCAAGGCAGTACATGGATGCTGATTCGAGTCCCGCACTTTTCTCGGCGTTGAAGCTCAACCCTCAACCAGCCCAAAGCTCACTCCTGTCAGCAGCACCAAGATTACCAACAGCACCAATGCAGTAAGTAACTAAGTACCAATATCACATCACCAACGGGACGGCTCGGGAGTCGGGAGTCAACACTCAACAGCGTTTGCACAGAGCACCTTCTCCCAGATCCTCTATCACGCAAACCAGATCCCTCACCCGACGTCGGAAAAGCCTTCATTCTCCCCCAGCAAATCAACGCACCTCGTTCATAAATAGAGTATTATCTATCACACCAATTCAATCGTCGATAGCCGGAGGGCTGCCTCTCTGACGTTTCTAATGGCCTGATATATGCAGCTCATACCTCCGTTCACACCTGCGATGTCCATTTTGAGAGTGTGAAGCACAAGGTCAAACCGCATCGCATATGCAATAATTATGCAGGCGGGCCAATAATGACAGCGGGTAAGCATATGCCCTCCAAAACGTCCAAATCGGTGAATTTGTCGCATTCGGTTCCGAGCAGGAAAAATAAAATAAAAAAAGGCGCTGCTAAGCGGCACATGGCTCGAGATCGTCGATTCTATCTTAATTGACCATTTTAGCTTCATATGGTGAAACGTGGGTGGGGGGTTTCGGCAGTCAATACTGTTTACTGAATTGGGCCTCATCATCGGTTGCCGACATAAAGTTCGACCTTTTGAAGTCGAATTTCCCCTATCGATGATGAGGATCTACAGTACTTGACCTAACGGCACCCACAACGGCTATGATCATCAGCCTTACTCGAGTCGAGACCAAAGGATGCACAACTGCTAAGCTACTCAGCTTCAAGAGCTGCCCCGCAATTATCACGACTTCTCAAGCTCCTCGGCACCACTTTTCACAGGCCGCTCAAATTTCATCTTTCTGCTTTCTCCTGAGCCATTATGCAAAGCTTCCCCACATCGCGATGAAGTACCGTACAATAACATCTTGAGGCCTCCGCCTCACCTGCATCTATGCATCTGCATCGGCATGGACAGGGCCTCTTTATCCACCTGCAGCTCCCTATCTCAACCCAGGCTCTTTCCTTCCCTTCGGTACGTACCCAGTACGTACCTAAAAGCAGAACACTCACTCGCTCATCCGACGAATAATGGACGCATTTATCGCACAACACAATCGACCTGGCCTGGCAGTCCCGAAAATAGAATCTCAAGATCGTGTCCATCGGTCAATTAATTGTTTTCGCTCGACTCATGCAATACACCTCATTTCCTCGACTCTCCTCTGCATCTTTCTCGTCCGAAAACAAAACGTGATGTGATGAGATCACTGATTCGCTTCGGGATATTGAGAGATGCACCACGATGTGATGAATTGCTTTCGGTTGTAGTTGATTCGACCACACCACAACTCAACTCGGGTGACTTACCAATGCAGACATGTGACTGGTCCGCTGCTCTCGGAACATCTGCAATTCGGGCATCTCACCTCGACACCAACAAAAAGGCACCACCTCTACGCCGTCTACGGATTACTTCACTGGAAGCTATTTCTGTCGCCATCAAACTCTCTCACGTCATCTCCACAACAACTCATCCCGCGTCGCGCGTCACCAAAATTTTCGTTTTCTCCTCTCCCCACCGATCTCCAACAAAACATCCTAACTAGAAGTAAGTCTATTTTTCTTTTCCAACGTCTCCACCAACTCGCGCGGAAGCGGAAAACCTCACCCAACCCAATTCTCTCCAGCTGCAATCCCCACAACCCCACTACTTATCGCACCCGACGCTCAGGATTGGCCTATGTGCAACAGTGTTTCAACGCCCAACGCCTCCAACGATAAGGCGCAGGGAATCCTGGTCCGGGAGAGGAATCCGTTAATTTTAGCTTGCCTCTACGGTACAGTACAGTATCGTTCGTTACTGGATGTTCTGGGAGCCTGGGCCTGGTGCCAGCACTTGTTTGGACGCCAGACGCCATGAGTGATCGCACGACTCAGCAGACGGGCCGGGTACGCCCGTCAGTCAAGACATGATAATCATCCACCAACATTTCATCTCCATTTACATCACCAAACTCACAGACAAAAGCCAAGCACCAAATATCAAAATACCGTTTCCGAAGCTCGAGAAAGAACGAGAGGGGATGGAAGCAAGCAACCTCCTCGCGTGTACTGTACGAAGTTGTACTAGTCCCCTCCGTATTTCCCTATCGACCCTCACCTCCGGAACCGAAATGCAGTCCACCCCTCTTCCTCGCATTAGCCCGCATCCTCTCCCTTCCCCAAAAAAGATAAAATCCGGCCAATACAGTAACAGCCACACGGGCCATATCCTGCTCCCTCCTTTTCCTTCCCCCTGCTTCTAGAATCGGCCGTCTCGAATGCACACCACTGCAGTACTTGGAGTACACCGACGCTGGAATTTTGTTAAGTCGACTGTCGACTTGGCTAAACCCGATTCAGCTATCTTTTGGGGGGCCAAACGCATTACAAAACACCCTCGCACTTCAATTCGCATCCGAATTTTCTCACGAAAATTAGGGTTGGGCGAGTAGCGCGGCTTAGGGTTAGTGGTTAGGTGTTAGGGTTAGGTTATCGTTGGGGTTATTGGGATATGATAAAAAAAAAATGCAATTCTGAGAAGGCAGGCTGAATCTAGTTTAGTGCGGGTAAGTTTTGGTGGTGCAAGTCGACTTAACAAAATCCCGACGCTGGAATCGGAAGCAAGAACGCCTCGTTTGTTCGCGTGGTCTGTCTTTCGGGAATAATTTGAATCGTCCCAGAGACGCAGCATCGGGTCTGGAAGAGACATGTCTATCCCTATTCTGTTCACCAAATCCTGGTTGGAGTTGGAACGGACGGAATAGAAGCGTGCTCTTTTTCGTGGGCGGAAAAAGTAGGTAGGTAAGTAGTAGGCATTGACACGAAAACTAAGACTGAGCTACGAAGTCGTACGTTTTGAAAGTCGCTCCACCTCAACTCTAGGCTGACTGTCCCGAACATCAAAGGTGGTGCGTGAAAGAGGAGGATTGCATGACAGTAGAACTGCAAGCTACAGTACGTCCTCGCCTTCGGGACTCGAGATCTTCCTCCTCGCGGCTTGGGAAACTCAACGGTTACAGTAGATCTAATTCAGACGAAGACTTTTCTTTTGCGAGCCTCAAACGGCTTAACGTTTTAGAAAGCCGAAATGTACAGTGTGGTCATTTCTTCTTGTTTTTCTTCTTCCGATTTCTGTTTCCGCTTTCCGTTATCTTACTCCTGGTTCCTGCATTCTGGTTCACTGGATTTTGTTTTTGATGGGCGTTGGGAAACGCGGTCGACACGTGTGGTGTAATATCAGAGCACGGCAGAAGCGTCAACCGTGAAGCTCACGCTCTGACATTTTTGATTCCCAAAAACCCGGGATCTGGGTACTGTTATTTCTTGTTTCTTTCGGCCCTTTTTCCCCCCCCTTTTCCTTCTCGCGACCTCTTTCTCTTCTCCTTCTCCTGGTTTCTGCATATCGATCAATGGCGTTGACGTGGTCGACACGCGAGAGTATGGGCAAATTGAGCAAAGCACGTCATAAGCGCCAAACAGCCTCCAAACAAGCTTTCCAGGAACCCGGATACAGGCCTTGATATTTCTGCTTTCTTCTTCGCGCATCGTTTTCCCATGCTCCTGGTTCCTGCAGTAGATTCTCGAGGCGTTAGGGTGGCAGGCTCAAACATCATCCCCGCTCCATAGCTCTCCATTAACCCGAAGACAAGCCTCGTTATTTCCTCTTTCTTCTCTTGCTTTCTCATCCCTTCTCCTAGACTTCTAGTTCATGCATCTCAAATTTTCAGTCGGCGGCGTTGATGTCGATACGTGAGGGGTGAAAATTTTGAAAAACGGCGTAAACTCAAACAGCCTCCATTAAGAAAATGCACACAGTCGTCATTCCCCCTTCATTCTTTTCACTTTCTCTTTCCTCCCCCTTCTCCTGGTTCCTGCATTAGATTCTCGATGGCGTTGGTGTTGGTGTAAACACCTGAGACGATGACAAATTGCGGGTCCCTTTTACTTTAGCAGACATACCCCATCATTCAAAGTTCAGAACGGACAATTCCCTAGCAAAAACCATCAAAATAGCTTTCATGCGGGGAAGACTTTCAATAACTAGTTATTGGCTAATCCAAGCCCCTAGTGCGGGGTCGGCCTTCATAGCCTCGATGAACAGCTCTAGCGGGCTTCCTCACGATCTGAACTCTTATGTATTTTCAACTTTTAACACGAAATTTGCGGGAGGGCAATAGGGGCGTAGGAGGGCAAACAAGATTGACGCGCCTAAACGCGATGGATTTTCGTCTGCATCTCCTCCTTTCTTTTCTCAGCACTCACGCGCAATTCGTCCCATCCCCTCAATACTATTGCTCAATTTTTTTTATTCCGCATATGCAGTATGATCAATCACTTTTTCGTTCCTATTGCTATACTAAAGTACAATAAGGTTACATTGACTTGCTTATTCCGGTTTCCGTTATTATTACAGGAGAGGGGGGAACTAAGAATAGCAAAAAAGAAAGGAAGAAGAGAAGCCACAACCGACGCCTGAAACGTGCTGGCCATGCCCCTCCTTCCCCACACATCAACCGTCCAATACATACGAGTACAATCTGAAGTGGATGAGATAAATCCTGAATTGGGGAAATGAAAAGGGAAAGTTGATTTCTGATAAGTGTAAGTGGGAATGAGAGGTGAGGTTAAAATAATCCCTGAGAGCTATGTGTTGTGTCATGATCTTTTTATGTGTGCTGCAGTACCCCCTTTTTCCATCACACCTTATCCACACCTCACCTAACCTCCATCCGATCCAAACAAGACAAAGCACAAATGCCAAATCAAGAAGAAAACATGATTTTTAATTTAATTTGAGAGGCACTTTCTCGGAACCCTAGTGTGCTGCATGTATCAAAAATCCTTTTTGGGTGGTCTAGTGTGCCTTCCTTTCCACCTTCCACTTTCTGATTCTCATACTCCAAACGGGAACTTCCAAACTCGACGGAAAATAAAATCTCGCATGAGGAAAGGGTGATTTTTGAGCTGTGTGTGAGGTGAGATTGATTGAAACGATCCCGGTCTGCCATGTGCTTGGTATGATTCTAGTGTGTCACAGCTTCATCGGTGCCGTTTCAGAAACCTTCCTGATTTGCGCACGAGCGCTCAAATGGGTGTCTGCGAGTTACAACGTTGTCTGTCACAGTATCACTTGAAAATAGAAGTGTAAAAGTTTTGTACTGTACTGTCTGGTTCCTTTCTCTATCTTATGCAATCTTATCTTACTCGTGACTCTTTAAGTCTCAACTAAACTTCGCAAGCAAAACAAAACATCTCAAGTAACAATTGAAAATCTCGACCTTGAATAACCACGAACTTTCATCCCATCCTACCCCCCAAATCTAAAAAAGAGTTCCCCTCTATGATCCTTTAATATGCCATTCAGCTGAATTCAGCACCTTCGATCGTTCGATCATCACTCCCCCTCCATCTCCACCTCTATCTGGAAAACCGTTATCAATGCGGGAGGGGCTCGGACTTCCCTCCGCTTCAACTTCATGCGCCAATTGGAAACTTTCCCGCAAGCCAGGTATACTCGAGGAGAAGGAACCAATAAAATGCAGAGCAGGTCAGGTGCTTGACACAGACCCAGTGGCGAGGAAAGGTGGGCAAGGTTGGTATGGGGATGGAGGGTGGACAGGGGAGCTTAATGCGGAGGGCTTGGGGTGATGATACGAGGACATGTGAGTCTGGAGGGGTCTTTGGTGGAGTGATATGACGAGGTGAAGTTCATGCTGAATGTCACTCTCGATCTCACCACATCGTAAGGCAAGAAGGACAAGGGAAAGGAAAATCTAAGCCTCCATCAAGATACTAAAAAAGCCAGAACGCGGTGTTACTTGATATCTTTTGAGATACCATGAGGCGATCACACATGAGGCTGTGGAATCTTTGCTGCGGGGTCGATATGGGAGATTAGACGAGGAAGGGGGATGTTGGCCGTGTTTCGTTGGATTTGTTAGTGATGTGATGAAGATGCATATTTTCATCGATATTTGTCGTCACGCATAGTAAAGACAGGAAAGGTAAACGGTCTAGATTCAATATCTAATTGATAGAAAGCAGTGTTACAAGGTGATGGATCATGCCAACCAGCCGCAATGTAACCTCAACGTCATCTCTCTGAACAGGGCTGAGCAAAGGCTGAGAGGCGTTACCACGTTATCTTTAGTTGGCCGTTTCCATGGTTCAATTGCATCCTTTCATGCATCCTTTCATGCATCCTTTCATGCATCCTTTCATGCATCCTTTCAATCCTGCAGAACTCATATCGAATTCAAATCAGCGATCGATGGCAAGGCAGTGAAACTGTAAGGTAAAGTTGAACGTTCATCGCGGTTCCTCTGCATGAAGTACGGCGTCAAGCAGGTGTATGATGCAAGATGCAAGATGCAAGATCCTGCCCGTCGCCACCTCGAGTTATCATTCTTCTTTCTCACGCAGCAACAGCTAGCGTCCGTTCACTCATTCATCCATTCAATCAATATCATCCCGTGCGCTCAACGGTCGCCACCAACTTCCACTTTTCAACCTCTATTTCCTCTATGCAGTATGGCTTGCGCTCAGTCCTCTTCTGCTTCCCCACCTCTCCCGCTCTACCAGTATCCTCCCGCCTCGCATTTCCCTCCTAAATCCAACATTCCACATTTTTCTCCACGCCAATGGGGATGGCGCACGGTACGTTTCTAACCTCGAGGTCCTATCATTGCGTGGCGCCGTGGAGAGAAGAAAGGGAATTCGTGCCGAAGGCTTATCAAGCTTAAGTTGTCCTACTCTATCTGCTTATTTTATTCTCACAGCTGAGTGCTTCGTTGCTATTTCCTATTTACATAAAAGACTTGTAAAGCAATGAAATGAGAATATTGTTAGTCTGCTTCTCCTTCTATATTCCTCCTGGGTTCCAGGGCTATGTCGCATGAAGTTCAGAAAGTTGAGTAGAGAGCAGGCAGTCCTGAGTTTGCTTTTTCCCCTCTTCTCCCGTCAATAATGCCCGAGATCGTGCGCCTGCCCGCGTAAAGTAACCTCCCCCAGAGGTGTTCGCGTCTGTTTTCAAGCTAAACTAAGAAGACAATTCTTGTCCTATTTCAGTTTATATCGCTGTGAACTCCTTGGCATCCGTAAGAGTACGTGAGGTAGATAATCTATGCTAGCGTAGAAGGAACAAAAGCAGCAAATCTATCATCAACAGGGAGAGGCTTGTTTCTGCCTTCTACTTCTTTTAAGGTGTGTCGTCATGTTGCTTCCTATTTCTCTTTTCAGACATTTGATGCATTGGGAAGCAATGTCGAGGATCATTTACATTACCCTCTTGTTTCTGTTTCTAGCTTTACGGTTATGTCACATGAAGGTTTAATGGGAGGTTGAGCTTGAGCACGGATCTGAAGTGCGTCGTGCATTCTGAATTTGGGTTATTTTCGCCCTATTCCCCAGGCCTCCTACGCCTCGATCGTGCTTTTGCTTGCATACGTGCCATCCCGCATTCCCCTCACCCGCTTAATATTCACATGCTCAATGAACTTAAGCACGGTCCGTCAAACAGTACGAAGGCGGCGGGCGTTGAAAATCGTCCATCTGCCAGAGTGCGCGGGGGAACACCAAAGTTGCCCTGTGTGGAAAGTCGCACTAATTCCCAACACCACCCTTAAACCTTTCTATAATTGTTTTATATAATAGGGAAATAGGACGTCAATCCGTTCCGAAATTCTCATAACAATTAAATTTGAGGAGAAATTGCGAGACATTTACAAACGTGCAGCCCTGGGCTGCCCAGATTCTCGCTTAGCGAGCTGGACGGATTTCAACGCCCGTCGCCTTCGTAGCTGAAATAGATGTGATGTGACATAAGGCAAACTTAGGTGCTGACGTTTGTGCGCTGCAGTCAGCAGCAAAACATCACAGCATCACCTCTCCAAAGCCAAGTCACAAAAAGCTTAACCCCTCCTTACGAGCCCAACCGCACTAGTCTGTGCGTTCAGGCTGCTTTCAGGCCTACACTTTACCCCGCACACTACCTAATTTCATTAATTACTACCAAAATGACCACTATGTCCCCTCCACTCGATTTTGATCACGAAAAGGGCTTTGAGATATCTACTAAATATAAGGAAGCGATACGCCAGTTATATTGGTTTGGCCACGTATCAGTTTCAATACTCCAAGTACATTATAAGCTCGGGAAATCGTCAGTTCGTCGCATTTTGAGCTATAATTACCCTGAATATAAGCGACCCAACAGGACTGGGCCAGTCTATCTTCTCTCGGACACACAAGTCGACTTTATTATAGAATATCTCTCTGAATCGTGGGAGTATCGGATTCTAAAGTACAATATTATTCATGTAGAGCTTGGCCTTAAATACTCTGTCCGTACGCTTGAGAGGAGGCTCAAATAACGAGGGTATTTCCGGTATACTATATACCAGAAATCCTATCTTATAAAGGTCCAGGTTATTACGCGATATCTTTGGATAATAGTATATATATTTTAGTATACGGAGTGGTTAAAGGTACTTTAGTCGGATAAGGTTACCTTCTTAATTAGAGGGAGGACGGTAAAGGAGAAAGTGACGAGGAAGAGAGGAGAGTGTTATTACGAGATATATATATAATACTAGCTTTACCGTGAGTATACGATCCCAGTTAATATATAGGGAGTAATTGGATATAGCTATAAGAGTCCCTTGATCTTTATTCACGGTTCTGGCAAGTTAGGAGCCTTTATACAAAAGGATTACCTCACGCAACTCCTCTAATTATATATATAAGCAATCCTTAAGGCCTTCTTAACTATTACTCATCTCCTTTATCCTCTCGTGGAGCCCTTATTTATGGAAGATAGTAACTCAGCTCACGGTTACAAGTCTATTAGTAATTGCTATACCAAATGGTATATAATACACGGTATTATATTAATGCCTTACCCCTCTATAAGCCCTGATATAAACCTAATTGAGAAGTACTGGCGGAGGATCAAGCAAGTATTATATAGACGAAAGCACTAACCCACTACGGAAGCCCAAATGGAGCAGGCAGTGATAAAGGAGTGGAAGGCAATACTATAAGAATGGATTAATCAATTGGTTCTAAAACACGAGTACTGGGTATATGTACTAGTAGAGCGTAGAGGGTGATCAACTCCTAATTAAATAATAATAATTAATGCAATTGTGGTGAGTGAAATGTGCCTGACAGCCTGAACGCACAGACTAGTGCGGTTGGGCTCGTAAGTGCTGACGTTCAGGGCAGCGAAGCTTGAACCTTATCGGTAGCCCATAGCGGCAGTATCAAAGCCATTCAGGGTAGGGCCGGATAACGGGCAGGTTATCAAGGTTCTTACTTCCCCTCTTCTGTATCGCGTCGCCTTGTCCTTGTAAATCTTACTTGTATCTTTATCTGTCCATGTACCTGTCCAATTCTCTGCCACTGGTCCCTGTCTCCCCGATATAGCTTTCCACTTTCCGTAAGGCTAGAAACAAGCATAAAAATAATGGAATCGTTATGAACTCTAGGATCACGCTTTCGGCCGCGTCAATAAATAGAAACAGATTTTACAAATAATAATGTTCTTTTGACACAGCGTGACGACGCAAAAATAGTGCATTATTTCAGAACCGGTAGTCCCCCAGATCCTCCTCCCCGCTCAGACCACACCTTAGCATAGCCTTGAACCTGTATTTTCCAGGACCAACCCTGAAAGCCCTGATAAACGGCTAAACCGCAACTAGTGGGGAAGCATGTCGCATGCCTGCCCAGCATCCGGAAGCCGAGGGCTTTCATGCGAGGACATGGATCGCTTTCCTTTTCCTTCACGTAGAAGTAAGTTTAACTCAACGGCGTGTTTGAGCGAGCCTTACAATTAATCTATGATGTAACAATATTCGCATTGCTATCATTCCTTCACGCACGTTTGTGGATGGTGCGGATGGAAATAGATTGATGCGATGTAACTTTGGTAATAGTCGAGCGCAACTTTTTTTTTCTTCGTCCCAAGGTCGGTTAATAAGCACGCCGCTTTTACTCAAGGGTTAATCACCCTCGGCTCACCTTCTCCTCACCTAGTTCACTTGAGTAACTTGAGTAACCTGACCAGTCCCTAAATAACCCTTAAGCAATACCCATTTCTCACTCATATATTTGATCTTTAATTAAATTAAATATAAACTAAGGCCTTTTCATTTCATTTTTATCAAGTTTTAATAATAATCCTTAAAAAGCTCAAATAAGTTCTTTAAGATTCCAAATTAAACTTTTATAAAAATAAATTTAATTTATATTATAAATAATTATTTATAAGTAATAAAGTATAAAGATCTTATTTAAGGAAAGAGATTTGTTATTATTTTTTTTTATAAATCCTCTTTTTATTCTTATTTATAACTTGAATTCTTTTTTCTTAATTCAATTATTAAATTTTTTTTAAATTTTTTTTTAAATAATATTATATATTTTATATTACTTTAATTCTTTTTATTTCTTTACTTTTATTATTATATAACTCTTTATAATATTAAAGTATAAATCACTTAAAGATTTCTTTAAGAAAGTTTATAAGAATAAAAAATAAAAAAATAAAAAAACTTTTATTATTAAAAAAGAGATTTAAAAAAACTTATTATATATTATAAGAACAGAGTATAGGGATGTTTTAGTGAATATTGAATTATATTAACTTGATTACTTAAAAGAATAGAAGAAGGGGAAATGAGTATTAAGAATATAAGAATAGAACTTAGTAACTACTTATATGAGTTCAGTACGTGAGTGTAGCGAGCGTCTAGTATGCGACACACCCTTCAGGCGCGGTGCTCGCTAATCAGTGATTATACAATTCTTAAGCGAAGTGCGGAATAAGCCGAACGAGGTCTTATAGTACAGCTCCTTACTCGGATAGACTTAATACGGAATACTCGTCCTGGATTACCATGACTTCTCAACTATTATATAAACTACTTATTATTTCTACTAAACGCTCCTCAGATCTCTAGTAAAGTCATTATAGTTCTTGTCTTATATTCCTTTTATCTCAAAAAAAAGAATTATCCAAAAGTCTTCTATTCAAATAATTATTAGATAATATAAGTTACTATAATACTATAAGTCTCAAGTATATTGAAAACGTGTCTAGAGCTCGTGTAAGTTATTAAGTAAATCCAAAATTATATTTTTTCTTAGTATTTTCAGTATTTA
This sequence comes from Hyaloscypha hepaticicola, assembly GCA_002865625.1. NCBI lineage: Eukaryota > Fungi > Ascomycota > Leotiomycetes > Helotiales > Hyaloscyphaceae > Hyaloscypha > Hyaloscypha hepaticicola. The sequence continues at coordinate 507,633 of KZ613466.1, read as the reverse complement.
GAATTAACTATTATCTAAAGGCCAGAAGATCTATAATATCTATTCTATTTATATCTCCCGTTTCATTTCCAGAAGCTCTTAAAGTTTAAAGGAATTATATTCCCAATACTTCTTTATATATAAAAGGTGAATTTTCTATAACTATTCCCTATATTCCTTATAGATATTAATATATTTTAAAGTCCTGTATATAATAATCCCTATTTTTACTATATCTATACTATTCTCCGAGGAACTTTAAACAGAAACTATTATAATAATATACTTATAAGTCACGAGTATTACTATTATATATATTCGATTAATAACTCCTATACTCCTATATCAAAATCTGTCTTGAAAATTACTCAAAAAATAATAAGACTTTACCGGAAGGAGAAGGAGAGTAATAGTGATTTAAAGATAAGTTTTCCTTAAAATTCCTTTGAGTTTTTAGTATAACTAATATATACTTATAAGAGTTAAAGAAACTTTAAATTACTATATAAGTACTTTTGAATAAATTGAATAAATCAGATAATTCAAATAATTTGGAGAGTATAATATAAGATAAAGATAAAGGAGTATTTGAGAATAATAGAATAGAATATACTTATAATTCCGGTACTTGTAATAATAGTTTTACTATTCAGATTATAATTTTATTCGAGAATTTAAATTAATTCAAAACTGTAATTTATATAACTATAAACTCGTTTTTTAATACTATTAAGGAATTATAGAATTTCGGAATTTTGAATATATCAGTTTAGGAATATTATTCACTTATATTATTAGAATACTCGAAATAGAACTGATTTACTATCTCGAAATTCCTTTTTTATTTAATTTTTTAATAATATAAATAAAATAATAAAAGAAATAAACTTCTCGATTATTTAATCTTTTCGAGTATTTCTCGAATATCTTAAAGATTAAATAAAACTCTGAAATACTCGAATTTATACTATAATAGATTCTTTATTAATCTATTAATTAGTATATTATTTATTAGTAAATATATAATTTCGAATATTCCCTTTTAATATTCTTATTTTACTTATATATTTTGGATATCTATATAATAGAGTTTTATAATAATCTATTTATTATTCCTAATAATTAATTGAATTATCTATTAATTATTATAGAATATAATTCAAAACTTACTAAGATTCAAATATAGGTTTCTGAAAAGTCATTTGAATACTATTAGTTCTTTTATAATAAAGAATACTTCAAGTATTACAGTCTCAATTAAAGATATTATAACAATTATCTAACGAGTTACTCTTCACATAATTAATCCTCCGAATAATGAAATAGTATACCTTTAAAACAAGTGTTTTATATCCGTGTTATTAATAAAGGAGGTATTAAAAGCGATTTGAAACTGGGCTTTCCTATATTTAGTATTATATTAAATTACTAGAAATCGAGTTTTAAATAAGTATTTAATAATCCAATTAATAGTCATTAAATACTCTAGACCGGGATTTATAAAGAATTGAAAGAATAGTAAAGTTACAAATACTATATCTAATTGTATTATAATAGTAATATAGAGTACTAAATTAATCTTCTTTTAATATTCTTTAATTTAACATTTCGGAACTTGACTATTATACTTTATAAACTCGAGATTTAGTAATAATATACTCGAGTACTTTCTATTAATTAATCCGAATTTCTTTATAATTTTCTTAATATAAATATTATAAACTAGTTATATTTTTCGAGTAGCCCGGTCTTTTATTACTTGTACTCCTAAAAACTATTTTATATCTCCTATATTATAAAGCTTATATATTTCCTTTATTGCCTTAATGACTTTACTTATATAAAGCTTATTATTCTTATAATAGAGTATTTGAATATTATTAATATAAAAGAATATAAAGACCTTATATTAAATGTTCACGAAAATACACACTTCTTCTTTTAGAATTAACAGTTTTATACTCTTGAGTATTCCAGTCAAGTTATTATATTATAGAATAGGGGAGTCCTATAACCTATAAAGAGTATAATCAACTTCTATTATATATTTAGGTTTTTCGAATTCTAATAGTAGTTTATATAGAACTGGTAGTCCTTTCGAGTTTCTAATAGTATTAATAAATATATTCACTATATTAAACTGTTTCATTTTGAGATTAAAGTATATTACTATAATATAATTAATATGGAATAAGTATATTATAAATATAATTATATATATTAATAGGATTATAGACTTTTCTTACAAATCACTGTGTATTATAATATGTGACTGGCACCTTATTAAATAATTATTAGTATTAGTTTTATAAGTAAATATTCATTTTAGGGATAATGGGATTATTTCCTATTTAACTGGAATACTCGATATTACTTACTAGTACTTTCTTACTTCTAGATTATTCAATTCGAGTATATAATCTACTCTGAACTCTATTCCAAATATATGATTTTCAAGTTTCTTCTATTAATTAGATTTTAATAGAAACTTATTTTAATGAATATATCAAGTTATTTTACTCCTATTAGTAAAGAGTTTCGAGTAAGTCTTTTATAAAATTAATATAATTATAATAGTATATACTATTATATAGTTATTTACTCTTTTGAACTCTTTCAGGTAATCAGGCCAAAAGTTACTTATAAGAGTTTGAGAATAGTCAATATTATTTAAACTATTTATTATTTCTAGTAAAGAGATTAATACAGTTTCTATACTATTATTTCCTATTTTACCAGAGTCTCTATTAGACTTTTTACTTTAATTATATATTCCGAAATACTTATTATAAGTTTTTAGTAATAATTTCTTAATATACTTTCTTTTCGATTTTATAATTAGTTCTTTATTTACTCGAATTCGAGTTTCTGATTCCCTATTTATTAACTCTTAATTACTTTAATTAATATTTACTGAAATCTATTCCAAGATATCCCTGACCGGGGGATCCTATACTTGATCCTTTCCTGATAGATATTCTATTACACTTTTACTAATAATACTGAATTATTTAATACTTTCATTTTTATTTCCTATATTCTATTTAATTAGTATTTCGGATTCCGGAATATTTTCAGGGATTATAAGTCTTCCTATTCCAGATATAAACTCTTATTCCACTCCCAAGTCATATTCCTCTAAAATACTCGAAAACTTGTCTTATTTGTTTTAAGTATCTAGTATATTAGTATTCTCTAGAGTTTCAGACTCTTGATTATTTTATTCTAATAGTTTAATATTCTATAAATTTATATTTTCGAGTATTAATCCAGTATCCTGGACTTCCTTTTCCTCTATTAGTTCTATTATACTCCGAATATTTATAATTAATTAACTAATTAGTTATTCTTGAATACTTAAAGAGTATAAGATATTCTTATCGAAAATCACATTCCTGATAATAATAATCTTATTAAACACGGGTATTCATATATAATAAATATTAGATATATAATATCTAATTAAATAATTGATATATCCGTGTACTTTAACCTTAAATACTCTTTATATCTGATTTACTTCTTATTCCTTAATTATTGAATATACTCGAGTATTATATATATAAATCCCATTTTAGTCAAGTCTAAAGTTGATTATAATCCGTGTAATGAGTATCGGATTATATTATTTAAAGTAATTATAGAATCACGAATCAAGTACTTTATTTAGTGAATTCTATTCATATGAGTATAATAGGTTTATATTATATAAGTAAATTATTATAAGTATTATCTCCGGTTATAGGTTTTCAGAAAGCTTTATTAAGAGTCTTATTACAAGTACTTTATTAATTACTTTCTATTCTATTCGCTCGGATTCACTATTAGATTTATAAGTATAGGACAGGGAGAGCTCGAGTTCGATACTCTCCTTTATATACTAGAGCTTGTAAATAATATTCCCCTATATAGTAATAATTGCTTTTTCTTAATTATACTTCATTTTATATATAAAGAGATTATATTATTACTTTATTTAATACTTAAAAGTTTATATAATCTCAAAGACCTATATTCCCTTTTTACTCGGGAATGGGAATATAAAGAGCTTTCTATTAAATTTGTTTTTAATTATAAGTATTCAACTTGAATTATTATATATAATTAAGTAATTAAACAAATTCCTAATAATTCTCCAAAAGGGTCTTGAAGACCTCCTTTCAGTTACTTATTATAAAATCACTTGTTTAGTATATACTAGAATATAATACTCGTATATTACTCTATTTGAACCGGTGATAATAATATTCCTTATATAATACACGAGCTTTTGGAGTGCTTGGGGACCTAAATGCCCTACTCGTGCGTGTCACCTCTTCTTTATATCACTTTATAATTAAAGGTAATGCCTACTCCTCTTGAAGGATTCCTTGATTTTTTATTCGAATATCAAATATATAAATACACTTATATTAGTGAGGACTATAAAGGAAGTATTTAAATAGATTAATAAAGGCTTATATTCAAGGAATATAATATTAAGAGTTCGTATTATCTTTAATAATATAGTATTATTATATTTAATACCTAATTTCAAAATTCTATTATATTTATAATATTATATTCCTACTTCCCTTAAAAGAGTTTCAGAAATAATATTAATAATAAACCCTTTAATTACTATTATATTCCTTAAAATAAAATCTCTTTTATTATTCTTATTATTCAAAATTCCTTTGATTATATAAGTATTATAACTAATTACTAGAATATTCTAAATTCCCGATTCAATTATTAATCCCGATAGTAAAGGAATATATATTCCCTTATTGAGTTTTCGAATATTATTTACTAAATGAATAGTATTATAATTATCAAGTACTATACTCTCTAATAGCGGATACTTTAAGAACTCTAGTATAGAAGTGATAAGTATTCCCGAAAAGAACTCGGGATTTAGTATTATATATACGAGCTTTTCTCCTAGTAACTTTACTGTTTTGTCCGAGTTTATAATACTACTAGTCACAGACTTATTTTTGATCTTAATTCTATATTTCTACTCGAGCTTATTATAGAATTCTTCGAACTTTAATAAGAATAATTACTTTCTAATTTCGGAATAGTATTCCTTTAAGAATTTAGACTTGAATATAAGATAAATACTTAATCTAGTAATAGTAAATTCCACTTTAATATAATTAATAAATAATCAGATATAATAGTCCTTTTTATATAAATTATATATATATACTCGATATTTATCCCGTGACTTACTCTCAGATCTCTTTCCTTTCCCCTTTTCAGACTAGTATTCAGGAGAGATATTTTGGCATTCTCCGAATATAATAAATACCGGGAGACCGGATCCTAACTTTACTCTCGAGTATTTATAGATTATATACGAGAATAGTATTCTATATTAATTAAATATGAATATAGGGAATCCAAGTTTATTATTCCTAAAGAAGATTAAGAGCTTATTTACTCTCTAATATAATTATATTTTGAGATTAATATATTCGAGAAAGTCCTTAATAATAGAGGATCTATAAACTTCAAGGATAATATAGAGTTTAATATTCTCGTATATTAAATACTATTCGGAATACTAATACTCCTGGTTTATTACTCTTTTAATACTATTAACTAATACTTTCTTATAGGTTTTATATATAATTATCTTAACTATTATACTCGACAGGGTATATTAGTATCTAAGTGAATATAAAATCTCCTGAATAGATTCGTGAGTTTGAATTGGAGTGAGAGTCTCGAGAAAGAATAGTATAAATAATCTCCTCATTGGAATACTCATTCGAGTCTATAGAATAGTAATTATAATAGTCTATATATCTAAATTAATAATTTTAGTAAATCAGGAAAGGAATCTATTCTATAATTCCGAATATATTTTATAAATATTACTTATAATAATATAGTCTTAAAGGAGAGTAGTATATTTTACTTTTATATTCTCGAATATTACTAATTATAGAGACTTTAGTTTAATAGTAATATCCCTTATATTCACTTGATTTTCGGATTCTCATATATTTACTACTTTCTTATAAACAGTTATTCGAGTTTCAGTTATTCATTTTATAAATTCAATAATTATTAATAGAGATACTAATAGAGATATATTAAATATAGGAGTATCTGGACTATTAGGATTAATAATATTCCATACTCTATTATCTCGAGCTTTCCATTTAACTTGAGGTTACTATTTAGTATATAAGGTATACTCTTTTAATTATATATTCTTGAATTCTATTATAGTAAATGGAATACTTATAAGTCTATTAAAGTCGTTAATAGAGTTATTAATAGAGGATTGAAGTAAGAATGAAGAAGTCGGAGAATTTTAATATAGAATCCACTATACTCTATTTTATACTTAATGGAAATTTAATAATTATAGGCCGGGCTCATAACTATTATATATTATAAGAATAGAATATAAGAATATTTTAATAAATATTGAATTATATTAACTTGATTACTTAAAAGAATAAAAGAAAGGGAAACGAGTATTGAGAATATAGAAATAGAACTTAGTGACTATTTATATGAATTCAATATATGAGTGTAATGAGTATTTAGTGTATAATAAAACTCTTAAATTATATATTTTAAAAAAATATATTTATATATTAAAAATATAAAAATAATAAAGTTTTTATAATTTAAAGTGAAATATACCTTTAAATAATAGATTTAAAAACTAGATTTTCATTAAGTATATTTTCTTAAAATAAGGATTTTTATTAATAAGAGATATTAAAATCTTAATAAAAAAAGATAAAGTTTTTATAAGATTAATAATATGAATCTCTTATTTAAATTTAGTATAAGTCTTTAAACTAATAAGAGTCTTTAAATTTAAGAGAATAATCTCTTATTTTTAAAATTATATTCTTATTTAATATATTAGCATTTAATAAGTCACGTGATTTACGTCTAATTTAAATTATAGACTTGAACTAAACTTATTTCAGAAAATTAAAATCATATTCTTAATCTTATTATTAAAGAAATTATAATTCTTTAAAAAATTAAAACTAATATTAAAGTTTTGAAATATAATTATAATAATATTATTATATATAATAAGAATATTATAATAATAAGATTATTATAAAGGTTAAAGTATAATATTTAATTGAATTTAAATATAATTAAAAATAATAAATTAAAAAAGTTAAAGAATAAAGGGAATTTCGATCTTTAAATATAATTTATTTATTTAATATATTTAAGATTATAATATTTAATATTATAATATATATAAAGTATAATAAGTAATATAATAATACTAGTTATTATATTATTCCCTTTTATAAAAGAGATTTAAATACCTTTATTTAAATTATATTTTAATATTAAAAATTTATAATCCGTTATATAAAAACTCTTTATTTAAACTTAAATTTTGGCCGTGTCTTTATTATAATTAATTAGTTAATAGTTTACTTTAATTAATTCTCGTTTTCTATTAATTTTATAATCTTATAAGTTTAATTTAATAATACTTTAAAATAAATAATATATATTTATATTAACTTTAAGGCCTTTAATATTATTTTCTTTTTTAAAACGAGTAATAAAAGTAATTGAAATATTAAAACGGGTTTTATTTATTACTTATTCTTAACCTTAATAATAATCTTTTTAATAATAAGAATATTAATTTTATTAATCTTTTATTTTATTTTTTTTAATTTTGATTTAAAGTAAATAATTTTAATATTATTATTCTTAAACTCTTTCTTGATTTTATTTAATCTTTTATTAAATTTTTATAAATTATTATAAGTAATTTATAACTTTATTACTTTTTAATATTATTTATTCTTTATAATTTTAATAAGGATTTTAATATATTTTTTCTTTAAAATAGTCTTATTTTAATATTTTATATAAAAGTTAATTAAATTATAAATATTATTAAAATAAGAATAAATACTTTTAATAATTATAATAATTAATTTCTATTCTTTTATGCCTTTAAATAATAGATTTAAAGGTTAGATTTTCACTTGATTCATTTATACTAGAATAGGGGTTTTTTACTAATAAGGGATATTAAAGTCTTAATAAAAAAAGATAAGGTTTCTATAAGATTAGTGACGTGAATCTCCTATTTGGGCCTAGTGTGGGCCCTTAAGCTAATAAGAACCCTTAAATCCAAGAGAGTAATCTCCCGAATTTAAAATCACGTTTTTATTTAATGCACTAGCGTTTAATAAGTCACGTGATATTAGTCTAATTCAAATTATAGACCTGAAATAGGTCTATTTAGGAAAAATAAAATCACGTGCTTAGTATTATTATTAAGAAAGTTCTAATTTTTTTAAAATTTAAACCCGATATTGAGATTTTGAAGTGTAATTGTAATGATATTATTATATACGATAGGAATACCAAAATTATAATTTCCATTACTTATTTAAGATTTAGAATACCGCTTTAATAAACGGCACTATAAGGATTCCTTTTAACTAGTAATTTGGAGCTAATTGATAGGCTATTAGGAAAAAAAATTGCATATGATTTAGACTATTATTCGTGATGATTTAATTTTTTAAAAAATGGATGCGGAAAATGGATGCGAAATGGAGTGCGAAATGGGTGTACGAGAGTTGTATAAGTGCGGCGGTCTTAAATTTAAAAGTCTTCACGATTTTCACTACTTGTTTAATACTTAAAATGTTACTTTAATTAAGTGTCTTACGGGGATTTCGTTTGACTAGTGATTTAGGCCTAGTTAATGGGTTATTGAGAAAAAAGTTTACACGTAATTCAGACTATTATTCGTGATAATTTAATTTTTTAAAAAATGGGTGCGGAAAATGGGTGCGAAATGGGTGCGAAATGGGTGCGAAATGGGTGTACAAGAGTTATATAAGTGTAACGGCTTTAAATTTAAGAGTCTTGTCGATTTCCATTACTTATTTAATATTTAAAATATTGTATTAATTAAATACTTTATATAAATTTCGTTTGATTAGTAATTTAGGCCTAGTTAATGGATTGTTAAGTAAAAAGTTTATACATGATTTGAATTATTATTCGTAATGATTTAATTTTTAAAAAAATGAATATAAAAGATAAATACGAAATGAATATACGAGAATGATATAAGTATAATAACCTTAAATTTAAGGGTTTTTACGATTTCTATTACTTATTTAATACTTAAAATACTGTATTAATTAAATGCCTTATATGGATTTCGTTTAATTAATAATTTAAGTTTAATTAATGGATTATTAAGAAAAAAGTTTATATGTGATTTAAACTATTATTTATAATAATTTTTTTTAAAAAAAATAAATACGAAATAATATACGGGAATTATATAAGTATAATAGTCTTAAATTTAAAGGTCTTTATAATAATAAGAATAAAATAAAGATTATAAGTTAAAGATCTTAATTTCAAGGTTTAATTAAAACTTAAAATTAAGGAAAAAAGAAAAGGTTAAAGAAAGAGAAGTTCTTAAACTATAAGTTTAAGGCTTATTCCCTTAACTTGAAATATTATTATATTATTAAATATTAAATCCTTAATTTAAAATTAATAATATAATAAGTATATAATATATATTATTATAATTTTTATAATTTTTATTATTTATTTAATATTTAAAATATTATTTTAATTAAATACTTTATAAGGATTTCGTTTAATTAATAATTTAAGACTAATTAATAAATTATAAAAAAAGTTTTTATATAATCCGGATTATTATTTATAATAATTTAATTTTTTTAAAGATTAAAGTGAAAAATGAATATAATAAAAAGAATATAAAAGTTAATAAATATAAAAGTATTAAATAATATTTATTAATTATTTAATAATTAAAATATTATATTAATTAAATATATTATATAAATTTAATTTAATTAATAATATAAGATTAAATAATATATAATTAAAGAGAATTATATAAAAATTAAAATATTATTTATAATAATTTAATTTTTTAAAAATAAATATAAAGAATAAATAAAAAATCTTTTAATTAAAAATTTAATTAAATAAAAATTATTTTAAATTAAAGACTTTTTAAATAAATTTTTTATTATTTTTTATTATTTTAAATAAAATACTTTTTATTTAAAATAATAAAATAATAATAAAAATATTTATTTTATTTAAATAGATTTTTTTAATTAAAAATTCTTTTAAATTTAATATATTATTTAAATATAAAAATCTTTTAATTAAAGAATTATTTAAATTAAGAATTTAAATTTCTTTAAATTAAAAGTTCTTTAATTAATAATTCTTTTAAATTTAATAAAATATTTAAATATAAAAATCTTTTAAATAAAGAAATTAAATTCTTTTAAATATAAAAATTATTTAATATTAAAAAATCTTTTATTTAAAATTTTATTTAAATAAAAAATCTTTTAATTAAAGATTTAATTAAATATTTTTTATTATTTTTTTATTATTTAAAAATAAAAAATCTTTTAAACTCTTAATATTTATTAAAAAATCTTTTTGTAATAGTAAGATTATTATAAAGATTAAAGTATAATATTTAGTTAAATCCAAATATAATTGAAAATATTAAATTAAGGAAATTAAAGAGCGAGGGGAACCTTAACCTTTAAATATAATCTGTTCGTTTAGTATATTTGAGACTATAATATTTAATATTATAATATATATAAAGTGTAATAAGTAATATAATAGTATTAATTATTATACTTTTTAAAAAAATTTAATAAAAGAATTAAATAAATAATAAAAAAAGATTTATATTTAAAAAAATTTAATAAAAATATTATTATTAATTATAAATATTATTAAATATATTAAAATTTATTAATAATTATATAATTTTTATAATTTTTTAATATATAATAATTTTTTTTTTTAATTTTTTTTAAAAAAAGATTTATTAATAAAATATATTTGACTTTATTTATAAAAATATTTTTAATTTAATATATAATTAATTAAATAACTTTTTTATATTAATTTTTATTATAAATTAAATATAAAAAGTTTTATTTATTTTATAAATTAATTTTTAAATTAATAAAATTTTTATTATTTATAAATTTTTATTATTTATAAATTTTTATTATTTATAAATTTTTATTATTTATAAATTTTTATTATTTATAAATTTTTAT